>KZ308341.1:513125-544886 GCA_000376725.2 Ladona fulva | reverse complement strand
AATAAATCTCGTGCAATCAGCTCAACCACACCTGCTGTCCATCAAATACCTTTTCACTTTATCAACAAACATACATACATTGGGAGCCTCCCTAATACATTTTGGCAAAGCATTGTACAACTCTACTCCTTTTACAAATACACTTCTTCTAGTACTCTTCTTGTGTGTACTCCTAATATGCAAGTTGTCCTTTGTACGAGTATTATGGTAGTGAACATCACAGTTCTTGACAAGATAGCTGTCAAAATATTTGGGCAAATCGTTTTTTAAAAATTTATATAGAAATGTATATGTTGACAACAAAATATATTCTGTACAACTAAGTAACCCTAAAGCTGTTAACATATTTTTCACACTAGCATATCTATCACAGTTCAAAACAGCTCTCATTGCCCTATTCTGCACCACTTGTATCCTATCTATATCACTTTGGCTAGCTAAAAATAATACTGTTGAACAATATACTAAATGTGGACGAATAATACAATTATAAACAATTATTTTTGAGTCTTTAGATAAACAGTTTCTTAATCTAAATAACACTCCAACCTTTTTTGCTGTTTTTCTTGTGACATATTCACAGTGTTCTTTAAATTTTAACTTATTGTCTATTATCACACCAAGATACTTAATACTACTCACAATTTCCACATTTTCACCTTCGATGGAAACTTGCATGCCACAATCAACATCAACACAATTCCCCAGCATCATTGCCTTCGTTTTTTTGGAATTTAACTTTAAACTATTTACACTCATCCAATTTGCTACATTATCCAAATCATTATTCAATGCAACCACTACATCTTTATAAATATCTTTCCCAGTCTTGGAACACTCAAATCTTAGACGACCTTTCCAAAAAAGGGAAGTAATTTGAAAACATAACATGATGTTTGAACCAAAATTGCAATTTGAAAACATAACATGATGTTTGAACCAAAATTGCAATCTACTGTTAAAGAAAGGGATTATGTAGCTGAAAAAGGTTAAAATCTTGATTCTCTAAAATAATCTTTGCAGTGTTTAGTGAAATTGGGAGATTGTTTCAAATAGACTTGAATTTGAGTATTTTAGATAAATCTGTTTATCAAAGAAAGAAGGGAATAAAAGAGAAGTACACTGTCATCGCATGATAAGAGGAATGAGAAAGAATGTGGATTTTTGAAGGAGTCTAAATCTTGTTTTGATATAATTAAACAAATATCCCAACATCGTTGAAATGATTCCCAACAATTACTAAGGAAGTAAATGTAAAAGTGACATCATTGTCGTATAGTCATATGGAAATATTATTCTCGTATAGGCCTCTACCGTAGAAACCTAGAAAAAATATAAACCGATCCTAGCTGTCATAGGTTCGATCCCAGGAGGCTCAAAATCCCGATTTTTCCCATAAGACGAATGTCTGGATTTCGGGAAATTATTTTGAGGTATTTTCTGGAACAGTAGGCAATGGAGAATCGAGGAATCATTACAGAATAACCTTCTGTAATGATTCCTCGATTCTTACCGAAACTGCAAACACATATTCCAAAATGATCCTAGATTCCACACCGCGTCGATGTAAAATTCTCCCATAAGTAATACATATTGTCGATTTTCAAAATTTATTTTGGAGATATTCCCCAACATAATATTGGAAATCACACGGACTGTGGATGGAAGTCATAATTATGTTATATAGACGTAAGCCACCGTCAGCGAATTGATCGTGTGTTCGATGTCCGGGCGTCTTAAATATTCTTTCCTAAGGAATGTGCGGTGAATTTTTCCATGTTAGAAAGCGTGAATTTGTTTCATAAACGAGGTTGAAATTTCCCAAATTGAACTTGGGTTCGATGCCATGGCATTATAAATATTCTCCAAAACGTAATTTAAGGGGATCTCGGAGTGGGGAAATTGAGTTGCGCGTAATTTTCCGATTCCACTTAAAATGTGCATTAACACCCGTTTTGGTCGTTATGCTTTTATCTGTGCTTTTGCATGTCTTTTAAGGCCCTTCCGTGAACTTGAGAGTAGAAGTGATTATGCTCTATTCAGCAACCCAAAAATGGAAAATGTATTATGTTATCGTAAGAATGTTACACTTTCTTAAAGGTATCCGTCAATTTCATTTGTTTTTCAGTTTTTCCGCTTCAGTTTGAAAATGTTTAATGAGCTCATAAATCTAATCAAAAGTTAACAGTTGGAAGTTGGCACCCCCTGAATATAACTACAATTTGTGATATTCAAACCTGGCGCTACGAGAAATGGTAGAAGGCGAGCAATTGTTTGGCGGAGTGGCGAGGACCCGTTCAACTTAGTGGCCATTAGATTACTTGTGTTAAATGTGTGGTGTGAGTTATTATTTGAGAAAAACACGAGTATTAGTGATATTCAATTAAAGGATTTGTGGAAATCTGATCTTAATCTTATCGAGAATCGTCGATCGAACTTCTTCTGTCGTTAGTCGATGAAGTCAGCCAGAACTAATTTGTTTTTAAGGTAATTATTATTTCGATCATAAGGCTGATCAGTCTATGATCGCTGCTTATTTCGAGCAGATTTATATTTTAACTGTCTATGAAGCTCGATTGTTTTTCAATTTTTCTGCTATGAAAGTGAGTTCATTCCTAGTCTTTTTGTACTCCTTGAAATTGCTTTGACGTCTTGATTTCGAAACGCATTGTTGCGCATTTGGAAAGCCTTGAATGTTACATTCTACATGACATCTAGATAAATATTGCGAAGGGGTATTTTCCTTCAATCTTTTCTAAATCGTATACCTCTTTCTCCCTTATCATCTTTTTCCTTTTCTAATTCCCTCCATCGCAGTATTCCACTCATTCCTCATACAATGTCTTAACCAATTCATGTTTGATGAATTAGTTAGGACATAGCTAGGTTAGGACTTCCTTCTCTTGATTATCCCAACCAATTGCCTCTCTTCTCAACGCCTTCATATCACTTCCTCATTCTTCACTCTATCCTCCCGTCTAATTCCTTCCATACTTCTCATTGTCAGATCCTTTAAAGAACCCATGTTATGAAGAGATGCAATTAGGTAGCAAAATTAAATTAATTGTTCACATTGAGTTAAAGCTCCCATGATTATTATATGATTTAGTTTGACTATTATTTAGTGAACCCCTTATAAATCCTGGGGCTTCATGAAACATGGTGAATGGATGGTGTTTAACATCTTTCTGTGCTATTATGGTTGTAGAAAAAAGAAGAAATTTCCACAATGGATTTTGGTCTCAACCATGACTGCACCTCCAAGGAAGAAAAATGGTCTTCAGCAGTAAGCTCTTACTCTCGTGAGTCAGCATTTCCATTCTTACTATTTTTCTCATGAAATTGATTTCAATTTTCCTTTCTTTAATCTGTTCAGAAAATGAGTGAATCCATTTCTCTGAATGGTTCTAAAAATTGATAGTTTATTTTAAAATTCAGAGGAACTCATTTACAGTGAGCTTCAGTAGTGGTTGGAAATTTATATTAAATACAACACTAACATAAATTATGCCATCATTTATTGACTTATCTTTATCCTGAATCATAGAATAAACAATCTGCTATGAACTTAATAGCTGTGTGCGATGTTGTGAGTTGATGCTATGACATTATAATTATGAATATTATTTGTGAATTTCTATTATGAAACTTGTGAACTATGAATTTTTATCCATAATTCCTTTATGTACTCATTCAACATGTGGGTTATCTTTGGCCCTTCCAGCCACTCTTGTTCGTATTGATAATAGTAACCAAAGATTTAATTACAATTATGAAAAGGCCATTCCCATGTAACTCTTATTGTGTATGTACATACTTAAATCTTTATGAGTTAGCCATTAGCAACCACAGTTAGTGAGGAATTCAAAGAACCATTATAATTGCTCCTGATCAGAGCACCAATTCAAAATTGCAAGTATTAGCAAACTTTGTGCTTATCCTGAAATCATTTTTTGTTTGAATGTAAATCAAAGTATGTGACAAAACCTGGTGATTATTCCCCAATATTTTCAATTGTCAATCTACTTGTGAATGATTTCCACTATTATATCTTAATTTGAAATTCCATTGAGGAACTAGTGGACTAGCATGAAACAAGTTTGGTGGTTCCTATTAGCCGTCATCAACTTGGTTTGATCATTCAGTATCTGCTAAGAATAGCATTCTATGGTTAATTTAATAGTCATATTTTATTCATAAACTATTTATTTTGTGGTAAATCAGAAATCTTAAAAGTAATATTTTTCTTGTTAAATTATGCTTGTGTGAACAACTTTAGCTTGGAAAAATTTGAATTATTATTTCAATTCATATCTGATAATTCAAACAAGAGCTTAATGAAAGTACATTAATTTTTAGTCAGTGATTGAGTAACAGAATTGGTAAGGCCTAAATTAGGACATTATTAGTATATAACCCTTAATTTTATCAGGTAAATCGAATTCTTGCTGTTGTTTTATACAATTCCTTCTTAACCCTTTAGCTGCGGGAAACGTACTTCTAGGTTCTTCTAAGAGGACTGTGGGAAAAACGTATTTCTACATTTGACCTGCTCTTTCTTCCCCGTCCTTTTCCTTTCTCAATTTTATGGCCCTGCCTCTCAATGAGACACCCAAAAGCTCACTCTTCTGTATTGTTCTAGATTGGGAAAATCCAAGGGATTTCGCACCTCAGGGGAAACCCAAATCTTCGATCAAATCAATTTCTTAATAGCAGATTTACAAAATTAGTAATAATTAGATATCTGCGAGGTGTTTGGTATCAAAATGATCAGCAAAGTGCAAGGAAAGTAAATTCAGACTGCTTATTCAAAACAAATTTCTTATTAAATATATCATATATGATACCAACCATAATTTCTAAAGAATGGCCACTGACCGCAACCCATAGGCAAAAGGTCGTCCTGGATTATAAGGGGTAACTACCTGCTAGGACTTGCCTGGGCCTCCAGTACCCCAGTTACTTTTCTCCCGCACACAGATGTAGAAAAATCTGGGGGTCCCGCAGCTAAAGGGTTAATAAGGGAAAGGATGAGGTATTTACTTTGTCCATTGAGGTGTGTGCCTTAAAACCCAAGGATAAACATGTGAAAAGTAGCAACATGACTGGGACTTGAGCCCAGGTCTCTCATTTTCAGATATTCTAGCATTAATTGTTTTTTTTCTGTTGAAAAAAATTCCAAGTTTGATTTTTCTGAAAGCTTATCTTTGCTTGTTCCATTAGTTTCTCTCCATCTTTTCAGGGAATTTGTTTTTTATGTTGATGCAAGAATTTTAAGCCATAAAATATTTTATGCCAAAGTAAGATTACCTTCATCACAATGACATTCAGGTTAATAGTTATGAAACAGTGCTCTTCTGTTATAATTTGCCATTTTTATTTCAATTTCTGAGAGAGAATTTCAAGGATGTCAGTTTTTGCTTTGAATGAAAGGAAGCTTAATTGCTTACTGCAATCAATATTTACTTAGAGTAATAAATTATTTTGATGTTTAATATGTATGGGTGTAATTTGTTTTATGGCTGAAAAAATCTTGTTTTAGTGTGGTACATGCTTTGGGAACTGCAATATTTCTGTGTGCCATGAATTATAATGTTCAACATAGATATATTATAGATAGAGAGAAGGATCTTCTTCCATATTTCAATGCATTTTTTCTTAGATAATATTTGATTAATGCAGTAAAATATCAATATTATGAACTCCTTAGAAATGAAAAATTCTAGATAATGCTAATTCAGCCACTCATTTCTTGATTCCTCCCCTTAGAATTTGAATGCACCTATGTGCACTTATGCATTTGTGCATATGGTTTGACTAGGGGATAAAGGAGTTCATTCAAAGCTCTCTTTAATTATATAAATGATTAGTATTTAAAATATAAAAGATTATGGATCGAAAAACTCTAGTCTGAAATAAATTAAATGTTAATGAGGGCTAATGATGAATATCCTAAAAGCATCTGCAAGGCTGACTTGGGAATAATTCATTGTAAATGTCACATTCAGAAACAAATTTTAGTTGTAACTTTGTCCTCAAGGTACTTGAAAGCACAGCCAGAAATGGTTTACATTCAAATATTAAGGAATTCGGAGGATTTGGTAAAGTTCTGCTTCTAGTCATTCATAGCTAATTGTACAGCCTTTCTGGAGTAATTACCATGTGAGATGAAATCAGTCTGTGCTTCAGATCTTAATATGCCCATTGAAATCATATATTAATGATGATTGATGATCTAATTCTTGATTTTTATACAGAAAGTTTTTCCCTACACACTGAACTCTGAGATCCTTATTTTTAATTTTAATTAAGTTTTTTAATTTATATTAAGTTTTCCTTATTTTTCTGATGGAACAAATTTTTAAGTACAACTTTTCTTGCATTGAGATTTTTCTAATCCTGTATTAAACCTTTCAAACAATGTGAATAGTAAAATGTATTGTGAAGACTACATTCTCATGTACTTCTAAAGTTCAGTTTCTGTAAAGCATTTATTTAGGATATTACTAAAAATTGAAACTCCCCTCAATATTGTTAGAGGTTTTACTGCATGTATCTTTGGGTCTATATCTTAGTACAAAATGCGAAGTTTTCAAACCCTTTACATTTGTTAGGTCAGTTTACTTGATTCAAATAAATTGTGGAATGTTCTTTGCAACAGAAATACTACCAATTCCATTACAATTCTTCCTCCTCTCAAAAAAGTTTCTTTTTACTAGATGTCTCAATTTGAAATTTCATTGATAAATCATTCATATTTTTCTGTTTTTGAGAACATTGTGATAGGATATGTGTATTTAAAATTTGGTTTGATTTATCTCATGCTTTACCATATGTTTAAGTAGGTCAATGACCTGGGTAATTTTTAAGTGATATGCACAATGACAAACTAACTTTTGTTATAAAAGTAATTTTTAATGTTCAAATTATGCATTGCTCATGATATTCTTTGAATTTTATTGTAAATCTTCACTGTTGCTTGGTAGTTTAACTCTTGCTCTAATTATTTTTCAATATTCTCTTGTTATTCTTGAATTCTAATTTTCAAGGTATTTCTCAATTGTCAGTTGATTTAATTGAATAATGAATTAATTTTCTGGATGGAATTGTGAAGTTTCCAGAACATTCTAGAACATCCAGAAATTTTGCTTCAACCCTTTCATGGCACTTCAACCCTTTGAAGTCAGAACGGTTTGTATAATTTTTTTCTAAGTCCCCAAGGTCATTCAATTGGTTAAAAAAATAATAATGCTGTGTTTTCTCACGTTTCATAATTTTATTTTTTCAGATCAATTTTTGCCTTCTGTATTTGTATTTTGTGGTGTTTTTTTCAATGGCTATGCTCGGAATAATTTTCTCTTTGAATTATTCTGAACATAGTCATTGAAATGACACAGCCCACAGAATACAAATGCAGAAGGCAAAGATGGCAGACACCACAGCAGCAGGAAAAACAATTGAATTTTTGAGCTCCGAGATAGGCCCAGGTTTGACGTCCCCTACTGTACCAAAAATTTTGGCGGGTGAGGAGTTGGACATGTTCACAATGAAACTTAAGAAGGTCCTTTCTGACTTTTTTTTATTTATCACTGTAATAAAATGTACACTAAAACATATTTACAATAAAGCAAACCAAAAAATCTTGTCTTTGCTGCAATTTTTCCATGCCTAAGGAATCCAGCGAGTATGCATCACTGAATTAAACCTGCAGAAGAAATGTTATCATTAAAATTACACAATGATACTGCAAAACTTAATATTTCAGCAAAATAGTCTAATATGAAAATTTGATTTGTCAGTTTGAATAGGAAAATTTTACCAGAAAATTTAAAAAAACAGTTTCCTAAACACTGCAATAAAATTAAGTTGAAAATTTACCCAATTTTTAATAACGAAGAAATAAACGTGTAACAGGCCTTGATATTTTTTTTAGCCTTTCAAATTCTGTTATCTATAACTTAGTGCAAAAGAAGTTGGTGAGCTTCAAGAAATAACTGCTTGAATTCAGTATGATTTGCACTCTCAGACACTGAAAAGAATATTTGCAAAATGAGTGAAATCAAGGAGATTAGAGAATAAATATTACTGTACATCTAATACACACTAAGGAAAATGGTACTACATATCAAATTTTCTGCATATGAGCCTAAACTGAAATGTTTTGGAGTGCTTGGGGCTTAGAGTTATGTGCTGGTCTCGAATTTCGAAATTTCACTGACTGGATTAACATTCTGTAATAATTAAAGATTCTTCAGCGAATTCCTGTGCGACAAGACTGTCAGAAAATTAGACAAACAGCAGAACAATAACCCGAGCAATGGCAAGATTTGCATGAATTTAAACACCATAATGCCAATAACTGGAGTTGTGTAGGTATGGATACATTGTCCATCCATAAGGATAAACTGGCGTTTCAAACAGCCTGTTTCACACCGTCAGCCAACATGTGAGGAAACCGCTGCCCGGCGAAACATTCAACGGAGGCTTTAGCGTTTCAACATCGAATTACGAACCCATTCTACGTTAAAATTTGGAAAATTCACTTACGTAAAAAACTTGCTAAATTTTATTTGACATATTTCATTTTTCGCCGTTTTCCGAGTCATCTGTTAACTACATCGCTAATAATTGTCAAAACTCAAGTTATATGATCTTGATGTTACGTAATAGTCGTGTCGCTAAAATGCCCTATCGAACAAAAATGCACCAATTAGGATACTCCTCGGGAGTATCCCACCATTACGTAAGCTCTGATTGCGGAATCACCTCCGACCATTCCATTGCAACTGCGCGAAGTCAGTGGAGTGTTCAACATGTCGGCATTAATTAAACCAGCTATCAGAAAAAAGCTATAAGAGTCGAATTCTAATGAAACCATTCCTACGCTTTTAACTCATGAGGTCACTGCAATCCGCGAACTTTAACTAGGCTCACGGAACCAACTTACTTTCAGCAAAACATTAAACCGGAAAGACCAGGCTTTAGGACAAAGAAAAAGAAGAGGTTGTTCAATATAGGTGGAGTGTAATGGTTAACTATCCTGGAAGTCCAATGTTCGAATGCGAACTCCCTATGTTATTCTTTATTAAATTCTAATTCACCGTCCACAAAGTAGAAAAGCCGAAATTTACCGTTGACGCCGAAATGAGACCCGGCTGTAAATTGTATCGCACGTCGATGCATCAAAGTAAAAGATAAAATTATAACCTTAATATTGAAATTAGATCGTAATAAGTTTCAAGTTTAGTAAAAATACGTGAAATCTACAATCCCGATCCATCGATGGTCGATTGAACGCTCCATTAAACTGAACAGCTCATTCGCGAGGGCATGTCGTACGGAATAAATTAATCCAATTTTAAAATTGAGGGACATCAAACTGATAAAGCATGGTACCCCACAATCAGAATAAAACAATTTAACTCTCCAGTTGCCTTTTAAAAAGAACTTTAAGCTAAAACTTGAGCGTCCAGGCAGCAAACTCGCAATCGATGACAGCTTGGAATAGCTTAAATAAAATCCCTGCAATAAGATTATGCACCTAAACGAAATTACATCTCGACAGATATCAAAACTACGCGGTTAACTGATTTACTTCACATTAACAAATTCTCGCGAAAATGTTAGGAACTATTGAACTGCCTTGATTAAATCACATTAATCGCCATATCATTAAATTACAAACCGACCTAATTTCACGAGGAACATGTAAAACTAATATTTTTAATGAGACTCACGAAAAGAGGCGACCAACTGTCTGGACTAATGTCTTTAAACCCAGTCGACGTCCTTCGTACGGCAGAGAGGTGTCTTCGAGCAGGACTGAACCGTAACCTTCAGCAGTTAACAGAAGAGAGGACGATCCGTTGGCCTGCAAACCTTTTTGTGCTCAGGCAACAGGTAGGGGTGGCACAACAGGGGAAGGAGAGGGTTGGAAACTACTTCTGAAATTATTATGATTCTTAAATAATTATAAATATTTCGGAAATTATGAAATCCACTATTCGACATAAGTTTTCAAGAAAAATTATTTAGATTGAATGAAAACCTACAGTTGCTTATTTTCTAGATAATTTTTGCAGTATCGTAACTGATATTCATCATTCATTTTTTGTATGCCTGAATATTATTATTCATTTAATCATATTTAGAAAATCAATAGACTTTCCTTGATTTGTTTTGATGTTTCGATTAATCCTGGTTATGCGAGTCCGAATTTAGAAAGACAAAAATATTACATATTTCCGTTAGCTTTATTAGGGATAAAAATAGCGCCACCATTCAAATGTATGCCATTAATTTCCTTAATACAATTTCAACTGTTTAATAATTGTTCCATTGGAAGGTTGGTTAATTCGAGTTATAATGTAACTTCATTGCGTAATTATCCAATTTATGTTTTTCTCTGATACTAAATACCAAACTTCTGATACAATTACGACTCCGAAAGCGTTCCGATTCGTCAGCAGCTATTGTGAAGGAGGCAATTCTGGAGATGGGTCTCTCTTATACATTCGTTGTCCATTTCTTGTTGGGGTCTTGATTGACATATGTATCAATACTACAATAATACACTTCAAAGCCTAACCCAATGTGAATGACAAAAACAGTCAATGTTAGTTATCTTTCTAACAGTCATTATTACAGCTCAAATTTACGTAGAAAATACTATACGTATGCTCAGCAGTATTGGAATAAAGCAGTTGAACAAGTCAATGCAGTTTAATAAATCTGCAGTTTGGGATGGAGACTTCCTGCATTCACTTTAAAATTTACTGTGCATAGAATCACAAATTTCCCAATAACGTGTGTAAGTGCTGGATTTTACAACTTGACGATTTCATAGAGCTGGCTGGGGGATAACTTCTATCTTCGTTCTCTTAATCAATCTTTTTATAGAGGTCTCTCTCTAGACTTACTCAGACTAGTGCAATGTATAATAATAATTTAAGCAGGAAATGGGTTTTAAAATAATTCTTACATGTTCATCAGAGCTCAATTGTATGTGTCACTGAATTACAATGATAGTAGTTGAGAATGAAAACAAGAGACTCATAATATATATTAAATTTGGAGAAGGTAAAAGGNGACCATGAAGAATTTCAAGGCTGGCTGATTTTAATCCTCCTTAAATGCTAAATAGAGTAAATAAATGAAAAATGTAGAAAAACAGAAAATATTTTCTATAATTATGATAATACATGATAAACCCCGGATGTATGGCTGCCACTCTTCCCACCATTCACTTCAGTTGATACTTTTTTACATGATCCTTGTTTTAGTTTGTATAGGATTTCTGAATGACCCTTACCATACTAGTAATTTTCTACCCTTTAATATCTTAGCATCATGTGGTAGCTCAATTGTATGTGTCACTGAATTACAATGATAGTAGTTGAGAATGAAAACAAGAGACTCATAATATATATTAAATTTGGAGAAGGTAAAAGGGACGTAACTAAGAGAGTCTTTGACTTGCCACTTAAATTTTCTTGCTCGTGTTCTTCCAGATATACCTATTTCCACCAGAATTGAAGAAGCGTTTGATTTAGGACCCTGAACCAAGTGCTTAGTCCCCACCTCGGTTTTCGTTGGTCCTCCTTTGCAAACACACGGTAAAAAATTATATAATATTATATATATACAACCCAGGAAACGGCGGGAACAAAGGTAATGGAAAGAATCTGTGGAAATGGGCATCAATTCCACTTTCTATAAAAGTGAAACCCAAACATATTAAAAACAAAATCATATTCAGGAGCATCCTAAAAGTTAAATCAAGGGACTTATCCAATCCGCGTTAAGTGTTTAGCACAAAATATTTCCTCAAATCGGTGAACCTATCTCATGCTATATTGAGCAGCGTACTTTTTGCTAATTCGATGTTGTATAATACTGTTTACCAGATTTTTACTCGCAAGGAAGGACCAACCGCTGGTTTGGAACAGCCACAGCATATGTATTTCGATTTGGCTCGTCAAAAGGGATAATAAATTTGCCAATATCTGACTGAGGTGATAGACTGCATTAGTAGACAGCTATTGGCAAATTATTATTAGTTTGTTTGAAGGCTGAGGTAGTGGACTATGATTCATATAAATTGAAAATATGACCTCGCCATTAGAATGAGCTTTTTCTCTTACAGCTGATTTTAGGCATTCCAGTAGAAAATTATATACTTTGACCCCAGAAGGTTTTTACTTGTAATAAATGGATGTTTTTCTAGTCTTAAATAATCTTAAGTTAAATGCATTTGTAGTGAAATTACAGAATTTAAATGCATATGGTATTTGTACAATCTTATGCTATACTTACCATGCTAACTACAGAGTACTAGCTCTGATTGAGGCAAAATACTATGTTATATTTCACTCAGGTAAAGAGAAACATATTAGGCATTGCATCAGTTTAACATTTCTATTCTGCAAATTTTACTTATCTTCTAAAATATAATATGATAGTGTCCTCATGTATGTACTTTCCAGAGGCTCAAATTTCATGTGAATTAACAGCAATTTCATTCAGCATTCAAAAGGCTTACTAAGACTCCTCATAATACTTGCTTATGCAGGTAGTTTTAAGACCCCATTTTGCCAGGTAATAGTCATATTTATGATGTTTGCTTTTATACTCAATCTTTGTTTGCATCTCAATGGCCAGGCTATGAACATATAACAAATAGATGAAAATAATTGGAACAATGAAACTGTAAGATATCTTAAAAAGATCAGCTGAAGAGTTTGCTCAAAGTTTATTTAACAACTTAAACCCCAAATGTATCTCTGCAAACCATTCCTAGAAATTCACATTTCAGTCTCATCAAATCAAATATCATTTTGCACTTTTAAAATCAATGTATTAAAGACAAAATTAATCAATCAAATGTGATCCTGTTCTTCTTGCTGTTACTCATCTTCCACCATATATTCATCTCTTACTTTGGAGGCATCTTTATACTATAACTTTTATTCTAAAGTATCTTATATAAAACCCTGGAAGGTATGCTGGAAAGTGTCTTTGAGGACAGGACTTTAAGGTCGTCTCTGATGAGGACAGCCCTGTTCTCAAAATATGTATTAGGAGTTAAAGGTTTTAATTTTCTGAAGGAGTTCTGGCTCCTAAGTGTTTAGGTTTTTGACAGAGTTTTTGTTCCATAAAATTTTGCACTTATTAGTAGTTTCATTGTTTCTCTCTTGCATTTTCCTAGTCCATTTCTTATTCGAACATCGTCTTGGCTTATAATAGCTATGACGCAACTGTAAGTCTTGTTCTCAATTTTAGGACTGATGCAATAGTTCTGAGTTTCTTAAGTATCAAAACATTTTATGCTCTTTTAGAATAATTCATTATTTCCCAATCTGATCTCAAACATTTCCTTCCTTTTGCTCCATTTTTCATTCTCTCATTATTACATTCTTCATTGCATAAGAAGTATGTATTTTACGAATTTTTATTCTTAGTAAGCAATCATAAGAAGTATTTTGTTCCTATGTCTGATAAAACACCATTCTTATAAATAAATAATCCTAAAAATTCTTTCTACAACTGTATCTTGATGAACAATATACATTTCATTCATAGTCAAATTTAGAATTTTGACTTGTGAGACATATAATGTATTTTACAATGGGAAACAGACTCAACTGATTTGAAAATAGTGGTATGCAGAAGCTCAGTTTTGCCCAAGGCCAGCATCTCCAATAGATTTCTCTAAAATAAAAGTTTAAGATCAGCCAAAAATTTGTAAAGACAATACCTTTAATAAGTAAAACAAAATGAAATATGAAATGATATCATCAGATGCCATTTATAAAACTTTATTTTTATTTTAACCACTAGAAGGATTTTTAAAATGATGCAATCTTTGCATATATAACCACCCTCTCTGCACACCACTATTTTAAAACATTGGATATCCAAACCTATCATGTGCTTTCAATGGTAGTAATAAATAAATGCTTGCATGTATATGCATTTAGGTTTAATTTACATAGATAAATAGCAAACATTACAACATTCCATTAAAAAAGTAATTTTGGATACCAAAATACTAGAAGTAGTTAAAAGTTTTTAATAAAAAAACTTGAGAACTATTTGGAAACACTGAAAACACGCATACAATGTATTCAAAAGTCTCAACAACTGAAAAATGTATAACAAATCACAACAATATAGGAAAACGAATACACAAATATGATTCAGTTCCTTGGGTTAATTGTACAACACTGATTCAACAATCAATGAACCTGAGATTCTTTTACAGTATTGCATACTTGAATAAGCAGGACCACATTCTCCTTGCATTCAATACATATTTCTTGAAATATCCATTTCAAGACTATACACTTATAATAAACCAAAATAACCTGAAAATGAGGCCATATTTAGGAGTCACTTTCACTATCTCTAATGACTACTTCCATGAGATTAATGCATAGAAAACAATAAAAATCCAATACAATAATCAATCACAACCCAATAAAAATAACAAGTTTTATTTAAGATTTTGCAGAACTAATCCATTATCAGCAAATAAATTTAGGAACTTTCATGACCTCGTATTCTACCTTCAATTTTCATCATGTTCATTCTAATTAAGGCCACTTCAAGTTTGTATAGGATTTCTGAATGACCCTTACCATACTAGTAATTTTCTACCCTTTAATATCTTAGCATCATGTGGTTCTTTCACCAAGGCAGACATTAAAAGCAAAATTGAAAAATGAAACAGCATTTGTTTAGGAAGCAAAGCATTCTTAGCAGAAAAATATTTTAAGGTCTAATACATTTAAAAAAATAAATTTTACTCAATAGTATACCAAATTTAAGATGACTGAAAGAAAATATTTTCCAAAAGACCAATCCTATAGTAACAGTAGATGAGTTAAACCTGAGATATATTAGTAAAAACATACTTTAAGTAAATGTTACCAATTACATGAAAAATGAGATGAAGGAGAGTTTTGAGCACAAACTACTATAATTTCAGGATTGAGACATCAAATAAAATCAGGAATTTAAAATTGTCCCATAGATAATACCAAATTTTAAATTGGAGGAATTATCCCAAGGAAGAATGGACTTGAAAAAAGTCTGACAGGACCGGGAATTGAACCCGGGTCTCCCAATTGCCGGTTGGGTGCTCTGTCCGTTGAGCTATCCCGGCAGAACATTTCTCCAAGCCATTCAGGATACTTTGTGGGCAAGGATTCCCGGTCCCATCAGACTTTTTTCAAGTCCATTCTTCCTTGGGATTTTTCCTGGGTGCGCACCATATTGCGCAAAGTCACTCATACCTATTTTCGTTTGGAGGAATTACTGACAGATCCAGTTTAACAAATATAAATCATTAGACATTTAAAAAACTTAAATTGTAGGTAATCACTATAAAAAGTAAAATGCACAACATTCAAAAATACCCCAATATAAGTACAATGATTTGGCATGAAGACATTGATAAAAGAGTTATGACAATATAAGTCAAGGCAGCCAAATATAAAGCTCTGCCTTCATATGAGATATTCTGCACAAACGGCAGAAATAAAGCTATATTCATTAGATAGGGCTTAAACAATCAATAAGTTGATATCATGATTGATCAAGAATATATGTAACAGAGCAAAAGTTCTGAAAGTGAAGCAGATCTTTGAAAGACAAAATTGAGTACAAAATCTTTCCCAAATCAAACTCTGATGTATCATGGAAATACTTAATTAAACATAAAGGGATTATTTATCGTTGTTATCCATTTCAAATTAATTTTGCCCTAAATTATTTCACTCTTCATCTGTAAAGATCGGTTTAACAATAACACCAATAAAAACCTTATTTCTCAAACCCATTTTCAAATTTAACTAACAATTTTAGAGCACTATTAGAGTAGTTATCAAATGTAACAGAAAAGAATATCTTACAAGAAGAATTCAACATAAGGGATTGACTTGGAGAATATAAGGAGAAAATCTTTCAAAACTTACTCTCAATAAACTATGTACCTTAATGAACCTTTCAATACTAAAGAAATTTTGCATGAAATTTTTATTTATTTCAATATTTTTATGACCTAATGAAGTCTCCATTCCTCCAAAATATTTCTGTTGACAGGATAAAACTGACAGAACATGATCTAGCTCTTCAGAGGCAAATAAATGACAAAAAGCTCATAATATTTCAAAGCAGAAGGCGAGCAACAAGTAGTTCTAAATCTGTAGCAGTAAATACATCAAATAATATTAAGACTGTAGGGAGGAAAGTGCCAGCAGATAATTGAAAAAATTATGTAGATGTATGAATCACAAATAAATCATAATTATGCAAATGTTGGTAAATGTATGTATTAGGTAGTATTTTCAGAGTCGTGAGATTATACTAATCAAATGAGATGCCTCGATATTATGCCAGAAATAAATTTTTAAATAAATCAATCTATTTGAATCTTTAAAATTAAGTTAATTCAAATATTAATTTCAATAAATAAATATATAAATTTAGTCAATATGTGCCTTGAGTATGTACAAAATAATAAATGAATGCTGAGTTAAAGCTACCTTGGATAGCTAAAGTACATTGAGAATAAAAAATCATTGAGTATAACACAACAGAATATTCTTTATATCACAATAAAGGCACATAAGCTAAGCACAATGTGCATATTGAGCTGATGCAAAGCTTATGAAAAGAAGCCTTGAAATGATTTCATTTAATGAAATCATATAATATCACAAGTCAATGTGTTTCTTCCAAAACTTTCTTTGGTAAGAGCAGCTCACCATTATCATTATGAATATATAATTCTATGTAATTCCAATATGATAAGTGTTGAATAGCATGCAAAATTGTGAAAATAGGTTGATTTCATTTATTTGTTTTCAAAGGACGCATGAGATTCAAAAGTTCTGCATATAGATAAGTGATAGAAGTTATGAGTACTATATAATATAAAAAACTCCAACACAGTATCCTTAGCAAATAATTTGGCACTTTTGCAAGGAATATATACAAGCAAAAAAGCAGATCTCTCCCATTAAATTTCCTACTCCCCCCCCCACCCTTTAGGTAACCTGGACCTATATCATAACCACATTCAACAGAATTAATAATGGGCTTTATACCATGGTTGGGGAAGCAGAGCCATTTCTTTTTTTCCTATTTCTTGCTAGCTCTTTTGGAGGACGCAGTAAAAATGAAGGACCATCAGTTATTTTGTCATCTTCTTGTATAGGTGTCCATGGTGTTCCATCCCCTGTGTCACAGCAAGCACCACCAGATAATGCCCTCTCAGTTTCTCTTCGAATAATGATTTCATTTGTTAGATAAGCTTCACGGCGTATCTTTTCATGTAATGACTTGGGAATATCAGGTATAAGCCATTGGACTAGGATCATAACCACAGCAACAACATTCTGAAAAAGCACATAAATTGATTTCATAATCCTATCATTTCAACCTATAAACAAAAAGAAGCAGACAGGGACCAGGGAATTATAACTACAATTTTAAGCAAACATAAAAACAAAAAATAAGAACTTTTAGATGTTCAGACCATGAAGAATTTCAAGGCTGGCTGATTTTAATCCTCCTTAAATGCTAAATAGAGTAAATAAATGAAAAATGTAGAAAAACAGAAAATATTTTCTATAATTATGATAATACATGATAAACCCCGGATGTATGGCTGCCACTCTTCCCACCATTCGCTTCAGTTGATACTTTTTTACATCATAAAATATTCAATAGGTGTAAGCTCAGCCAAGAGAAAATACATATCTGTATTCCCTACTCAATAAAATGATAAAATAGGAATTGACACATAGATTTAGAAAAAATGTTCCCACTGATTAAAAATATTTTAGAACAATTTTGAATCACCAACAGTTACTTACTTCAAACACAACTACAAATGCGAACCGTGCTGCAAGTATATGCCAATACATTGCAGTTTTGTCATACTTATGCTCAGAAGTTGGTGGCTCTCTGTAGTCTGGATACCTAAAAATAACAACATTCAAGAAAAGGCCTTCAAAAATTTTTCTATAGAAACCTAAACTTTTTGCATAAAGAATATTTATCATCAAGATTCAACAGTTCAATAAACATTATGAGATTATCATTTTATTTTCCCTAAGGAGGATCGTAAATTTGACTGAAATTATTCAGTAAGAATGAAACACACTGTAAAAATTCCACAAGAATCATTACATAAGAAATATTCTTGTGGAATTTTTACAAAGTGTGTTTCATTCTTACCGATTATGGAATTCCACATAGTGACGGCTGCAAGCATTGATCATATGAAATTATTCAGCTTTAATATTTAATTAAATTTACGAAACTTTTTACATCCAGAAAGATCTTGGGATCAAATCTTTCTCATCTTCCTCATTATGAGGAAAACTGAGATAATTAGGAGTATAGATAATATTTTAAAACGTCATTTTTACTGGAAAGATATAAAGTGAAAGCAGAATATACCTTTAAACATGTGACTATGTTCCTAAACTTTTGTTAATTTCTAACTCACATTTTGGCATTATTTTTATAACTGTGATTTTAAGTAATGGGTTTAAATAAAAAGTTATGGCATCAAAGCAGATATCATTATTGCGTAAATTACCTGCAAGCAGTTACATTTCCAAGGTGTTTAGGAGCGGATCCAGGCTCAAAGTCATTCACATCAAAGTATGACAAAGAGAAATTCAGGTACCCAGTTAATGACTGATCTTCACTCACAGTAAAAACATAGACCAACTTTGGAATAAAGTTGGATGTGAATGCAATAATGAATCCCTACAGGAATTAAGAGTAGTTAGATTATTTTTACTTTTACTGCTGCAAAAACATTATCTAATATAAATTATATATCTAATATCTGAGAACTACATTTAGCAGAAAACAATTCTAAATTTAAAACTTACATTAGTCACAACAGCAAGCTTGCCAATTGAGTCCAATATACCAAGCCAAACACCAATATCTTTCACTCGCTGGCTTACAGGTCGCCGGAAATACACAAGAAGTTTCTTTGCATCCAAGCGCATCTCTAATATGTTGTTTAATAATGCACATAGTGGAGCCAGAGGAAATGCTGCCACAAATATGGTTACAAAACCATACTGCAAAACTGGCAAGAAATATAATTTTAATGTATAGATTTTCACACTTGAGAATTACTAAGGAGAAAACATTTTGGGGGTTGAACCACAATGGGCAGGAAGGGCATAAGCATAAAAAGTTTTGTATTTTAACAATAAATACTTTCTTTTTAAAAAGTAGACACATCATAATCTATGACATCTTTAATTATTGAATACTGCTAATTGCTATTATAACTCCAAATTTCTTTAAAATGAAAAAAGACAATTCACTAACTTTTCACAAAAGTTAGCTAATGAAAGTATATTTGATAATATTCTTACCCATTTCAAGATATTCTGGGAATAGACTCCTTGTACCCCAAGGATTTAATTTATAATCACGCATCCACTGAAATGCTGATCGGCGACCTTTAGACCTCCAGCTACCATCTGGAGATCCACGTTTTCTTATTCTTATGGTATTTAGCCACTTGTAAAATAAACTGAAAATTTAACAAAACAATTTTTACAAACTTAAACTGTTTTTATAAAAGGAGAGAATGGATAAATGGGAATGAATATTTTTACAGCTTGAGACACTCCTATAGTTGTTTTACAAGAAAAATTCAAGTTTGTGCAATAATGACTGATTACTCATGCAACAAATAGATGGAATAAGGATGTTAAATGAAAAGGGTACTGTTGTGTATTATAGAGCATTTTATGGTGCTATATGTTATTAGAAATGCATATTCCCAGCAAGTAAAGAGTGAAAATAGAAAAATTAAGCAATAATCTTCCTCATCTGGTATTTTTAAGCATCATGCTCTTTCCAAAGAAATAATTTTTAGAAAATGTGGCTATTTCATGTCCATGAAATAAATATTATTCTAACCTTTTGGGAATGGGAAAATACTATGTAATATGGAGTACAATTTGTACTTTTCTTATCCAATGTAGCTCAACTAAACTTGTCTCAAATGATATTAAATATACCTCTTTCAAATAAAGTAGCTAATGCACTAGCTGAATACTATAGTGGCACAAAAGCCAACTTTTTACAAAAATATCGTTGATTAAGCTCTTGGAAATTATGCATTACCTTTAGTGTCATTTCTCTCTAAATTTTTCATATCTTTTCACAATCTAATTTCTATTCCATCCTGTAGCTGCACAATGACACAACTGAGGTACACAAGACATGGTTAATTTTTGACACAGCTGCAATAGTCAATTGAGAAATATCATATTTATGTAAGTTATCTATTTTGCAGAAACAAAATTAATAAAAATTGTAAGTAAAAGTAACAGAAATACAGAATTCAAATAACTAAACATAAAGTTGCAAGTGAAAAGAAACTACTCTACTTTATCAATGAGGAAAGAAACATGCTCTTCTACTTGCTTCAGATCAGCCATTCCCTTGACCATAAAAAATAGGAAGATATTTATAAACAATAAGAAAATAAACAAAACCTTCAGGCTGATTCCCTTACTGCAGTGGAATTCCCAGTGAATAGCTCCTGATAACACAGTTAAGTTTCTATTACCACACTAGATTGTAAAAGAAACAAAATCTACAGTTAAATATTTTCTACCAAATCAATGTTGCCAGGCATTTGCTTTTATTGTTATATTAAACAATACTTATACTTACGGAAATACCATTTCCATCACAGTATTCATAGCTTGTTTCCCAATCATGATGATGGACAGTTGGATGCACAATTCCATTAGACACCCACCTGGACCACACTAGAAATAAGAGACATTAAAGTCATGTAAATGAAATTCTAATCCTTACAGAAAGCTTTTCCAGGGTGTCCAGCAAATCTCTAGATTTTTTTCCCCTGAGTTTTCCAGGTTTCCTAAAAAATTTCCAGGGTTTCATTGAGTTTTGCTCGAGATACATTTTGATTGAATTTGCTATCAAACGCGCATATTAGAAAGACGAAAAAAATTATCATGGCTACCTTGAGTTGTATGACAGGTAACAAGTGTAAGTAACAAGTATAAGTAACAAGTAAACTTCAAGTTATATTTCAAATAAAAATATACAAAACTGGTCATATGACAATAAAATTGACATTCATGGAATAAATCTATGGAGATGAAATTAAAATGCTCCGCTAAATACTGAGAACAAAATTTGCAAATAGAATTTTAATGAAGGCGACAAAACTCAGAATATTAGAAGCAACATACCAATAAAATATGTCAATGGTATAATTCTTTCGATAATTTCACTACCACTTCAAGGCTGGTGTTGCCATGGAAAATAATGCAGATAAGCTTGATAAATCTCTTTAAATTGCCAAATCCACTTTTATCTCCGATTATGTTAATCCAGAACTGGTCAAGACGATCATTATCCCTATCAAACTCTTTCAGCATGTTTTGCACTGACCTGATCTCCAAAAGATTTTTGAACTCTTTTTCAATGGCATCTGCCTCATAGCCACCAATGCGGTTGAATTCAGTCTCTTGGCAACTTTACTGTCAATTGCCACTTCTGGATCCAAACATGTGATAGCCTTTGTGAAGGAATAGGCCAGGGGGGATTTATTGAGAATTTTTCATACCATACTCTTCATAAAAATTCGGCATTCATGTCAGAACCCTAAGATATCCTTATCTGACACCTCACACTGACCAAGAGTTTTTTTGGTTCCATAAGCAATATCAACTTTCTGAGGTGGTAGCAGATTACTATCGGCAGTCAGATCTATCTGAAAGATAGTCTGGCTGTTTATTACTTCAGGTTTCACAAACTTACTCATCAAATCTACCACAAGAGATTGAAAGGAAGTATGAAGAAAAAGACCTAATGGAGCATCAAACTGAAATTTCATCAGAAATGGCTTGACCAGAGCAGCCATAGTCTCAAAGAAGGCAAGGTGAGCTTTCAATATGTTGCAATTCAAGCACTCATGCACTACCTGGTAACTGTAACTGTCAGGAATTCCAATAGTGAGTTTTGGTTTGGGTTTTACCTCCCTTTGTTCCTTCTTCACTCTTTCTACTTCCTTTACATACGCTTCAAGAGCTGATAAGATTTGCAGTGCTCTAGTGGCCACAGTTTTATTTTCGACCCATCGTATGGCACAAAACTTCTGCGGGAAAACAGAGGTGCCGGTAATGTTGGTATAATCAGCTCGCCGAGCAGGAACATTTTTTACTAGATTATATGCAGCTCTCAGATATTGGACAAGGTTCCAGCCAGCGCTTACTCAACCTGTCTTGAATGCACCATGTACAGTATGTAATCCACAAGTCCCAAAATCTATAAGTGCAGGATCCTCTGGTTCACCCTCAACTTTCAGCTTACTTTTTAATTCCTTAAGGAATGCCTTATTTACATTAGGGCCATCCATGGAGACCTGAATGACTTGCCCTTTCAGGTTTACTTTGGACTGGGATGTATGTGCGGCAGAAAAAAGCGTCGCCAAAATTGTACCACCTTCAAATCACTCAGATCGCGAACAAACAGGACTAATAATAGAGACCACGGAGAAAAAATATTTTCGTTTGGCGTGACGATATGCTTTTTCACAGGCATACTAAAACAAAATTCAGCAATGCCACCGTTGCGTCACATGGCGTGTTAAAATAAACAGTCTATATTATTAACGTAAATTGTTTCATTAACAAAACACGTAGAGAATGATTCAATGTCATAAGTAAAAAGTGGTAAGGTAGCTTACAAGCTTTACAAACTTGGATGCCTGTAATATTAACGCAGTTTCAGATATAAAATCAATTTCTACCCTTTTGGAACAGGTTCTAAACAATTGGCAATTTCTGAGAACATGAAATTGTAAATATTAAAGGTCAGATTACAATCTATTAAGTACGACATATCCCTAGTTCCAAATGAATTAATCAGGATACATATTCCGCGATTTTCACAATACTTTCTCTGAATGGACATATCTCTGTCAAAACTGCATCGTGTTAGTAAGCAAACTAATAGTACTTACATTTCAGAAGACGCAAATTATCAAGAAAATTTCTCCTTAGCTACAGTTCTTTACACTCAAAGCTTATTGCCGGTTACGGAAAAACTCTATGGCAAGCAGGATGCGCCGTGCGAGTGAAATGAGGACACTTTGGTATCCTCAACACTTTGTAACGATTTACAGCAAATCTTTGAAATGTTACATTGTAAAACAACAAAGTTTGAAGTACTTAAATGGGCTTACAGACAACATTTCATGCCAAGAGCCGAGCCAGTTTAACCCCTAAAGGAAATCGGCTGCCATACAATTTCCAGGGTTTTTAGAAAAATGAAAAAATTCCCTGATTATTCCAAGAGTTTTCCAGAACAATTAATATCCCTGATTTCTCCAGGTTTTCCGTTTTCCAGGTCGCTGGACACCCTGTTTTCAGCTGTCTGTAGTAGTAGTGCTGTATTGATGAATATATGGTCTGGTATATGTACAGTGCTGGCCAAAATTATTGCAACACTTCATGTCGCACAAGTGAAGCCACCCGAGAAACTATACCAGCAGGGGCCTTGGATGTAAATGTTGTTTAGAAAAAATGTTGTCAGCACTGCAAACGTTGGTTAAATACTTTAGCCCAGGAGAAAGTTTCTTCAAGAGAAATGGCAGTCAGTTTTTTTTAAATACTACAATTTAAAAAATATTACTGGGTTCCTTATACACAGTAATATTGGTATAGGATCTCAATTGTATACAATCTTAATCATAAACAAACTTATTTGTATACAATCTTAACTGATGGTGAGATTAGAGAAAATGGGGTGAAGCAGTTAACTCCAAAACTAATAAATAGACCAAACCAGGATACTATACAACTACAATACTACGAGGGTAAGTGAAAACTTCTCAGCCAGACACAGAGATGGCATTCCAATCAGCAAAAATTTATGACCCCTGCCTGGGCACACGTGTCATTAGTTCGTAAGACAAGTCTCAACTTGCTCTCTCTATTGGTTGAATATCGTGCGGTCATAAAATTCTTCGTTTTGGATGGGTTAACCCCTAAGGAAATTCATCCAAAGTTGACAAAAGTGTACGGGGACTCTGCTTCTTCAATGTCAACCGTTAAAAAGTGGGCAGTTGAATTTAAACGTGGTCGCACATCCCTTGAAGATGACCCACATGAAGGACGACCAAAAACCACAACCACACCGGAAACCATCGAAAAGGTGCACGATATCGTGTTGGACAATAGGCAAGTGAAGGTGAGTGAGATAGCTGAGGCCGTGGGGATATTGAAAGAAAGGCTGTGAAACATCTTGCACAAAGAAATGGGGATGCGAAAGCTCTGCACAAGGTGGGTGCCGCATTTGCTGAATGCCGATCGAAAGCAAATGCACAAACGATTTTTGCAGTAATGTTTGGACCAATTCAAGAGGGCACCAACCGATTTTGTGCGGCGATTTGTCACCATGGGTGAGACATGGGTCCACCACTACATGCCAGAAACAAAACAGCAGTCGAAGCAGTGGGTGGAAGCCAGTGGTTCAGTGCCAAAGAAAGCGAAGTCGATCGCATCTGCCGGAAAAGTGTGGATCGCATGGCCAGTGTGTTTTGGGATGTGAAAGGGATCCTGTTAATTGATTACCTTGAAAAAGGCAGAACAATTACAGGCGAATATTACTCCAATCTTCTTGACCAGCTTGATTCCGAATTTTTCGAGAAGAGGCCTGGCTTGAAGAAGAAAAAAATCATCTTTCACCGGGACAACGCACCTGCTCACATAGGTGCATTGGCGATGGGAAAACTACGGGATCTGGGGTACGATTTGCTCAGCCATCCCCCTATTCTCCTGATTTAGCACCCTTAGAATTCCATCTGTTCCCAAACTTGAATAAATTTTTTTCTGGGAAGCGCTTCGCTTTCAATGAAGAAGTTGAGATGTATTTGATATGATATTCAATGAGAAGTTGATATTTTCACAGCCTTCCAGACTCTCACTTCCGGGAAGGAATACTTATGTTGGAGAAACGCAGGACCAAGTGTGTTGAAGTCAATGGAGATTATGTAGAAAAAAAAATAATTTTTTAACTGAAAATCGCCATCCTTCATTGTCAGGCCGAGAACTTTTTACCTTACCCCCCTAATAAAAGTTGCATGCACTCTGCATTATGGTACAGTTGTCTACTCCTGTTTTTCATAGATATCTCCAAAATTATATTTAGTATTTCTACATGAAAGTTATACATATATCCATTCAAGACTAAAAGAAATGCACAGAAGTCGATTATTTTTATGCAGTATGTTAGTCATTAAATAATAAAGAACATTATTCAAGTAAACTATGGATTTTCATATAAATTTCACAAAATTTTTAAGAACTGTCAGCTTTTCAGATGGAGAGAGCACCTTCCTTTGTTTCTCAAATTTGGTCATTTTTTACACTAAAAGGAAGGAAAGGAAACCAGATAGACAATTTTTCAATTACAGTTGTGAGAGGTGGCCACATAGCACTCTCTCTCCAAGACTGCTCAACAGCCTGACTAACATTGTGTTGCCAATCTGGTTTATTCCATACTTTTACAGCTAAGGATTGGAAAGGTAAGGAAACTTTGCAAAAGCAAGCAACTTTTTGAACCAACAATCTGCTCTGAGAAGGGAATGACGAAAAAGATCTCACTCTATTTCAGAGCTAGTAGCATCTCCAAGAGTGGGAAAGAAATTGTTCTACTTCATTATAGCTTCATTTTTTTCTTACAAAATTAGCCATTGCAAACAATTAAATTACAAGGAAACCCCTTAAAGACAAGGCAATACAGGAGGAGAGAATGGTGATATAGATTTTTTGCAATTTCTTGCATTAGAAGAGGTGGAGGATTGGCCTCAGTGACTAGCAGTGCTATTGGAATTAATGCAATGGTTATCAAATATCTTCAGAAAAATATGTAGAGACCTGTGTTACCAATGGTTAAACTATTCAGAACAGAAGCTATACAATATGATATTATATCCTTCAGATTGTAGACAAGTTCAGTATCTAATTAATATGGGATAATCAAAATTCCTTTAATGGTTTTGCATATATATTATAATGGTATAGCAGAGCCTAGCCATACTAATAAATCTATGATTTTACGTTACAGACTTCAAGTAGCACTAACAATTTATTTATAATTAACAAATTTTTGCAACTCCCTCTCAAGAGCCTGAGACCACCACCACCAAGAGGGATAGTGACTCACAGTTTAAGCAGCCCTTCTCTTTAACAGGGATGGAAAACTTATTGCTTCAATATTAAAAAAAAAATAACTAGCATGGCTATCTGCTAACAAACCATGTACTGAGATACAGCTATTACCTATTTTATTATATCACTAATGGAATTAATGAGTAGTATTTGATGTAAATCATCAATAATTTTCATTAATGCCATCAGAGTTCCACATGCCACTTTGGACTTACATGCCATAGGTTTACCACACCTGCTTTAGAGTCTCTATGAATAGAAACCATATTATTTACAGTAATCCCTCATACCTTTTGATGGCATCATTGAGATTTATAAGAAATTGGATTAGTCCCCATCATGAGCATGGCTTGCAAGAATGTTACACAGGTGATAACTGAGGCACTGAAGATGATGCCTTGCAAATCCCAAAAAATGGTGGCCATGACTTTTCTGGCCAATGGAACCGTTTTTGCCTTCTTTGATGCAGGTTTGCCGGGTGAAATACACTGTTTTGACTGTTCTTTCTATTTCTGGCATGTAGTAATGGATCCATGTTTCGTCAACAGTCATGAAAGGCTGTAGAAACTCTTTCGGATTGTGCTTAAACACGTCCATACAGTGCTCCAAAGTTGTCATGCGATTCTGTTTTTTCTCCACTGTAAGCAAACGCAGCACCTATCTTGCCGATAGCTTTCTCATGCCCAATTTTTCGTGTAGGATACTTTGTATGTGTTCAATTGAGATGTTTACAATGTCAGCAATCTCTCTGATCTTCACACAGCGATCTGCTAGCACAATATCATGGACTTTGTTAACCATTTCCTCCGTAGTCACCTCAATCGGACAGCCTGGGTTCTCTTCATCAAAAACGGATGTTGGGCCACGCTTGAATTCATTAATTAAAATGAATATTCTCTAGCGAGATATGTTATTATTTTATTTGAATTCATTAAAACAATATCTGATGGTAGTCATCGAAGGTGCATGGTCCTTATAAACAGCATGCAACTTCACCTTGATTTCCTCACACATCTTCCCATCCAAAAAAAGAAATCAAATCACTGATCGATAATGCTCTTTCTCCATGGTGGCAAGCAAACACCAACTTGACTACTTTCAACAGCTATCAAAACAAAACTACTTGATTAATCTGTCTGAAATTTTGAGTCATATGTCTAAAGATGGCGTTAGATTATGACATACACAATTTGTTTCAGTGGTGCCAACAGTCGCTAAACACGGGTACTTATCATACAGCACTCGTATAAGCCAAATGATAACTGTTCCCTAAATTTTGGCAGAAAAAGATAATGGAGCTGACGTGTTCAATTTCCTTAGAAAGTTAAGTATCTCTATCTCTGTCTTAATTGTATTTTCATTCATGATCAGATGTAAATTTTCCTCATTATATTATCTCCCCATTATTGTTATCTTTCTTTTCTTGGTGACCAGATCTTGCTTAATAGCTTTGTTATGAAAATCCAACATCTTCAATCACTTCTGCAGACAAATATTCATGGTCTCATGTATAATTTACCCTCTCTGTGATCACATGAAAACTCAGATAAGGAATTCATATACCTGTTAGGTACCCATCAAGTGAAACATCGAGAATCCTCACTATACCAAGCCACTAGCATAGCATAGATTGCAATTTCTTGTGGAGACCCTTTTCCCTTGGATTGGCTATATTCCAACCTTTACTGTGCAGATACTTTGTCTGCTCTGACCAAAACTGTCATTCCAGCTCAGTCCTTGTAATTCTTCTGGTGGCCACCCTAAAGCACAGTCAAGTATTGCTATAATTTTATCAAGCAATTTACTGTAGTGATATACACCTATGTAATGTGTATGCCTCAAACTTTTCTTTATTTATTTCCTGAGGGATTACATTTAGTGGTTGACATTACTATGAAATTTTCTAGTTCTACTTTCAATCAGCAAAGCATGACGAGCACCATCCTTCCTTTTAGTCCATTATAATTTTCAACAATTTAAGTAACAAAAAGTCTGTGATTACAAGCCTGATAATTACGATTGTTTACTTCAGTCTAATAGATTAGTTGGCATATTTCCAATTCACATAAACTTCTCATTACATCCATTACTACATTAGCATCCATTGAGCATAAGAAGTTGGACAATTTTTAATGATGACAAAATAAAAGTTATACTCCAAAAATGATAATTTTTAAATTAAAGACATCTGAAAGTGATTTTGTAAAGAGAAGTACTTTCTATATATAAACTTTTGAAAAGGGTAAAACAGATTCTTCAATAATACTCTCCTTCAAAAACAAAACTGTTGAGAAGTTACCAACAAAAAGTAAATATGAAATATAATAGTTTTCATACCTCCTCCTGACGATATCCAAAGAGTCTATTGTATTTAGCTGGGTAGCCAACAGTTTTTCCCTTGAAAAAAGCTATGTAAAATATTGATGCATAGTAATTGACAAACTGAAGAAGATAAATTTTTAGGGTCAAGCTGTCATCAAACTCAGTCTGCGTCCTCTGAAGTTCCAATTCTGTCAAATACTCAGCCAATGCACCATAAATCTGGAAGAAAATCACATTATTACAAAGTTAGACTTCAAATTTAATTTACTTGATTTTTTTCGGTTGAATGTTAACAAGATTTGAATTCTTAAATACATTAAAACTCTTTTATAATGATCATAAGTGTTAAAAACTCCCACCTATAATGAAGTGAGTTCTCACTGCCTTGGATTTTCCCATGGCTACAGATGTTAATTATCACACATGTAACAAGAATGGATGATACAAAATCCCTGCCATAGCAACCTATTTTTTCGTCCCATAGGTAATTATTACCATTTTCATGATGAAATTCTTGTCAACCATCACCTAACCACCCCTTCCGTTATCATAAATATTTCTCAGGTATGGCCTACACTGCTTTAATTGCTAACAATATCATATTTGGTTTGATAGATGGTAATGTGGTATACCTTGATTGTCAGGGATAGATTCAATTTTCACTCATTATGATTCATAACTCAGGAGAAGATTAGAGCTATGTTTAATGAATGATGCAAGAGTATCATGTAAAAATGTAACTGCATATGTGAATGAATGAAATCTCATTAATAACAAAGTAAAAGGTCCATACCCAAAATTTCATTTTAAGCAAGTTTTACTCTATGAAATCAAGTTAAATGAAACTGATGGATTCAGAATGGCAGAAACTTTGTTGATAACATAGTTAATTTTATAGCCCAAGGTAATTCAAAGACTAATACTGGACTGTATTAATTATGAAGAGCTCAACTAAATTTTCTATCGCTAAATGTTCTAATGATGAAAGTATACAATTTTGACACAAAATATCAATGAAAAATTTCACAACAGAGGCAGAGATTTCTGAAATGTTACAGTAAATGATAAGATAGTGAAATATTAATGAAGAATAACTTTTTACATTGAACATAACATCAACTTAGACATAGGTTACATTTATGACATAAAATTTCCTAAAAAATCATCAACAGATTTTAACATATGCCTTTTTAATATTAAAAAGTTCAAACTGTGAAAACAAAACAGGAAAAATTCAGAGTTATGAGGATCCAATTTAATGTTTTAAATAAATAATAATTGTATTTTAGTAAAAAAATTCTATGGTAGGTTGGCAAATTTCAGAGTCTTACCCAATTGAACACCATGATGCAGCATAAATTAATGCTTGCAGCTGTGGCAGTTGTGAAAAGTATGGCATAACTTGTAATCACATTGTCCCCATAAACACTGAGAGCTGCCAAAAGGGACATTCGATACAGAACAACTCCAAGAACTGCAGCAACTGCAAGAGCTACCTGTTTTTCGAAAAACAATAATTCAAGTGAAATGAGCATCTCAAAATTTGTCTGAGCTCATAACATCTTAAATATCTTTTAGATGAAAATATTTTTAGCTATGTATTCTTTTATGAGATATATGATCATGAATTCTCCATCAATTTTTAACTTCCTGTACATTAAGGGATAAATGGAGTGCCGCTGGTGGCAAAATGTAACAAGTGACTTATTCACTTTCTCGCCTCTGAAGATGCACTCAGGGAGTGTGAAATGTGCGTAAGGCTTGACGTTCCCGTTTTTGGAGGTTTTTGGATTTTGTGACCCTTGTTACATAAAGGGATGATCATTTATCTTTTTCTGTACATTTTCCTAACCAGAAAAAACTAGTAAGAATGCTAAAAATATTTTTTCTCCATTTTTATGTTGTCAAAATTCTCAATCGATCATTAAGGAAAAAACAGCTAAGATTCAAGATTTTTCAAACAAAGTTTGCCGATTACCATCAAAACTCTTCTGTAGTATTTCTTCAAAAGTAAAGATTTACAAAAATCCTCTTTGGTTATTCCTTTTGTAACAAAACGGAGGCTAAAGAGGTTTACAAGGGCAGCAAAACCTTGCAAAGGTATAGTGGATGTGTAATGCTGCTAATCTCTTTCCAATTTTTCTTGCCAATATAGTTACTTATTGTAGTATAAAGTAACCTACATTTTTACAAATCATGAAAATCTCCTCATGCCATGTTTACAGCTATACCTTTATTCTGAGATAACCATGCTGAGACACTCAACACTAAACTTAATTATTTAGAATCAGCAATTTCAACCTTAGTTTTATGTGATTTTACAGAGAACAAGTTTGTCAACTGTGTATATGTAGTAACTGAAAATTGAAATTGAAAGTCAAAGTCACCAAAAAATTAATTGAAATATTCTTTCAGTTTTCACCATAAATTGAGACAACATCAGGTCGCCTTTGAAGATGCAAAGTGCCCAAAATACATATCATGCATTATCTAGAAGTTCTGCCCTTCAAGGCTTTGTTGGAGGTTCTGCCGTCAGACTTGCAGTTTGGAGTTACACACTGGGGGTCTAGGACAACTGTCCGCCGCCGACTGGCCACCGCCGACTGGCCACGGGGACAACTAGCCGCGGGGACAACTGGCCGCGTGGACAAGTGGCCGCCAATTTTCCATGGCCACTTATGAAAATTTTTTAAGCATACTTCCCGGAAACATAGAGGAATGAAACTCGAGATATCGTCAGATGAAGTGTATCTCTCATATAAACTGCAAAGACGTCTCCAAAAATGGTCATGCTTTCGACGCCAGGTCGACGCAAAATTCTCTCATAACAATTGCATAGTGAGAAATTTTAAATGCCCTATAGCTAGAAAGGGGATCCAATAGCGTGATTACTTTAGCGAGCGCAGCTGCTTATCTATATTAATAAATATCTATGGGAAATCGGAGATTTGATTTTTAGGCACTTCTTTACTTGCCCTCGACTTGAAACCAAACCGACTCATAGCCGAAGCCTATCTCCCAAAAATTCTGCCTTAGTTCGACGACAAGGATCATTAAATATTCTTCCATCAGAAATCTATAGGAATCTCGGAGTTTTAATTGAAGCACTTGCCAAAATTGTTTTGATTTAAAACTTAATATATAAGTGGAGGAGATGCATCGGTAACATAATATG
>KZ308341.1:496797-506944 GCA_000376725.2 Ladona fulva | reverse complement strand
GTGCGATAATTAGAATCACGCTGAAAATGCATGCACCGCTTTAAGGCAACCTTTCTTTATAAGTATAGAGAGAATTTGCTTAAACTTTTTGTCCAACAACAATATTCTGGGTCTAAATCCAATAGCACTAATTTCTCTCCAATTTTTCAACGAATTCCGCGCATAAGATGAATTTTTAACCTTTTTTGCCACAGAATCACGCAAAAAGAAAGATAAAACATCTGTTCTCTAGCTCAGCACACTTTACTAAAAGTTTGAAAGGAAAATAAACATGGGAGAGAAACTTCTAAGAGTGCGCCTAAGCTGAGATAAGATCCTCTCGAGCCAGCAAAAGTGATGCAATAAAAATCCTTGTGACCATTCCCCTTGCTAGCTTCTTTTTCCTTTTGCATGTGTTCCTTACATATTTTACAGATACACACTCAGTGGAACCCACCAAAGTACTATTTTCTCCGTTATACTACGTAGGCAATAGCAAAAGAGCTACAGTGGAGAAGAGGGCCAATGATGCTGCGTGGACAAAATTCTTCATATCCCTTGAGATGAATAAGCATGAGAGATATTGAAGAAGTGTTTATAATAACCATGAATAGAAGGTCAGAACTCAAAATTAATGGTAATACAAAGTGGGATGAGTGTACGGCAGCTTACATTGCAACTAAGCACTCAGCAATGCAGCAACACCAGATACGCGGCGGCGGAAAATAACACCCGATGTTTTTCCAGTCAAAAATCCTTACACATGTTGCATTGTTATTGAAAATTTTCATCAACAGTGATAAAGAAGCAACACAGATATTGAAAAAGTGTTTATGAAGGCAATGTGAGGAGGAGGGAAGAGAGGGCCGAAGCGCAAAAATAGCCGGCCGATAGATCGGCCCGAGGCATTTTTCGCAGATACCCTATGGGCAGATAGAAGAGTCTGCTGGCACTGAAAGGATTTCTTCTCTCCAGTTTTTTGAAGAAGTCACTTATTCTTGTGTTTCAAAGTTCTTGGTGTACTACCAAATATTTCGACAGTGAAATCTTATCTAAAATACGTCGTTATTCTAGTATAAACGTAAGAAAACATACCAATACAGAAAGTAAGTAACTTTATAAAAAAAATTATACTATCAAGTGGTACTGGATACTGTATGATATTCGTTTGTTACCTATTATGAATTATTATTCTAATCCAGAAATGAGCAAGAAAAGAAAGATAGAGGAAACAGAAACAAGTGTAATTGTTCAAGAATCTGATTCTGAATATGGATCTGACTTATGTTAAAATTTAAGGGTAGGCTCTTTTTCAAGCAGTACCTCCCTTCCAAGCCATCCACAAAATGGGGAATAAAAATTTGGTCTCTGTGCGATTCGCGCACAGGTTTTCTTTTAAAATTTCAAGTATATACTGGAAAAGAAACGCAAAATATTCTGGGGGAAGGGCTAGCATCAAGGGTAATGAATTTTCTAACCGAGAACTTTAAAAATAAGGGCCACATTGTGTACATGGACAATTTTTACTCAAGTGTACCACTATATGATTCCCCGAGATTGCAAGATACAGGAGCCTGTGGAACAGTTCGTGCCAATCGAAGAGGTCTACCTACAGAATTGAAGAGCACCAAAATGAAACAAGGAGAATTACCATTGATGTGGGAGACTCTCAATAAAAAAATGTTAGCTTGCACTTGGCAAGATACAGCCAGAGTAAATATGATATGTACGGTAGGAAATGTTGGTGTCAGCGAAGTGGAGTTAAAAACTAAGAAAGGAGCAAAAACTGTTGTGAAGCCTAATTTAGTGGTCGAATATAATAAGTACATGGGAGGGGTCGATAAATTCGACCAATTGTGTGCCACCTATCCTTTTAGTAGGAGGAATAAGAAATGGTATCAGTGCATTTGGCATTTCTTGATAGAAGTTGCATTGGTGAATTCATATATATGTTTTAGAATTCAAAATCCCCAAAACAGTATCAACCTACGCAAATTTAGGCAATCTGTGATAGATGGTCTCTTGGAGGGTTTTGAGAGAAATGTGAGATCACGATTAGTTAGCAGGTCTCCCTCACCTATGAGTATAAGACTTAAAGAGAGGCATTTCCCTTCTCAGTATGAGGATAAGAAATATAAACCAGATTGTGTTGTTTGTAGTATTCGACCACACCAGTGCAAGAAGAAAGGGAAAGGAACATGCAAAAGGAAGCAGACAATTTTCTTCTGCAACGAGTGCTTCGATAAACCTCCATTGTGTGTAATATCGTGCTTCAGAAAATATTACACTATTGAAAAGTATAGAAATGTTTGCAATTGCAAATAATCCCTGTCCTCAAAGGTGAAAGTTCATTTTAATTTCCTTTAATCTTGATTTTAAATATTTTTGGACTATAATTTTTGAACACAGATGTTGCCTTTTTTACTAGGATAGGAGGATATTTTTTTAACTTGTTTCTCATGTGTTCACTATTGGTATTCTATTATAACCGAAAAGTGACTATTGCTAACTGCACATGTTATTTATTATCATTTCGCTCTTATTCTACTACTCGAATAAAACTTTCTTTAGAAAATTTCTCCTTTACTTTCCCTGAATCATAAGATACCTAAACTAAACACGGCTAAACTTTTTGCAGTAGAAATTGAGGAGAGGGATGCATAAACAACAGGGGCGCAGCAAAAATATCAATAAAAATTGAACTATGCAGTACCAGTCCAGGTTAATTGGAAGAAAGGAGGTTCTAAATAATTTAAACATAAGTTGAAATAGATTATAAATAAGTTTTTGGTGATTTCTAAAGAACATAATGAAATATTCAGTATTTTAGATATTCTTTGCATGGTTGCATACCCACTAGGGAGATCCCCTAATTACTCGTTATCGGAAATTACCCTTGAGCTAAAAATACTGAAAATACATGCATACATGTCATATAAAGAAGTGAGAACAAAAAAATATACCTAATTTCAGACTCATTTTTTCATGGATATTTGACATCTCAAGTGGCATAGGTCTTTTTTTCCTTGACGCACTCAAGGGGTTAAGCGGCCAGAAGATCTGTACTGGTGTACTTGAAAATCTGCCTTGCTGAGCTCTCACAGCTTTCAACCAAACCTGCGGGATTATTTCCTAGCAGGAGCTTTTGGCCCCATAAAGGGCCGACCGTTAATGTTCCTCAAAAATTGTGCATTGTATCAGTGATTCTGAGCATTCAACTTTCCCATCCCTTCAGGGATGGAGACCCAGGACAATATGGACGACGACACCAGCACTACCATCATCACTACCAATAGTGAAATGTCTGAAGATCTCACCTCACCTGTGGACATTGTCCAAGACGCCCTATCAACTGTAGCAGAAGCCTTCGAACTTCTAGAGAAGGCCAGACACCAACTATCCGCAGACGACTGGGCAACCGTCGTCTACAGCATCATCCCTGACAAAATGAAGACAACAGCAACTGTAAGTAGTGTGGTCGATCCCACTCCTTCTTCCTCTAACTCTTCCAAACGTCCTAGTGATTTTGAATTTACGACTGTCACCTCTAAACGTAGGCATAACCCACCTTCACCTAAACACCCTTCTCCTGTCCCGACTTCCAACTCCTTTGCCCCCCTCTCCACCCCCGAAACTGCTGAACAAGCTCCTCTTCCACCTAGTTGCTCTCCTAATGTCTCACCTTCCTCTACTCCTAAAATCCCCTCAATTAAAATGAAGTTATTTTCCGATTGGCAAAAGATTATCAGGAGACTAAAGGGTGAAACAATTTATCCGCCGGTTTGCCACCTTGTCAGTTCAGATCTCATCATAATCTCATTACACTTGAGACCTTTTGCGAGGACCTTCACCGGCCAGGAGATCGAGCTTGGCATCTCGATCCCTTCTGCTCTAGCTTTACCACCGATTATACGGAATTTAGGCGACTACGTCTTTTCTTGGCCCCACAAAGGGCCATCTGCACCGGCCAATCAGAATCAAGCTAGTGTATTTTTTGTATTGTGAAGTGTTTTCTGGGTGCATCCCTTAGGGGATTGCCCCAATTTCACCATGGAAGTGGACGCTGCTGCCGCATCTTCACTACCACTGGATGCTGATAAAGATTTTGCACTTTTCCACATCATCTTCAAGACCAGAGACGCCTTCGAGCTGCTAAAACGTGTGAAGGACGACCTCCCACCAGACGTATTGAAGGCTACCATCACTCTTTCACAACACTGATTCCATCTGATCCTGAGGTGAGTAACGTGGGTGCTAACCCTATCCTTACTTCCTCTCCTCATCCTAAACGCCCTAACAAATCAGAATTTCAATCTGTGGCTATGAAGCGCAAGTTTTTTCCGCATCAACCTCCTCAACCTGCTCCAATTCCTACCTCTAATTCCTTTGTCCCCCTCTCCACCGACTCTTCCAGGGATGCAGCACCTCCTCAACCATCTTCCTCTTCTACCTCCAATCCTTCCCCTCCTAAAATTTCTTCCCTCAAGATGAAGTTGTTTTCAGATTGGCAGAAAGTGATCAGACAATTGAAGAACTTAACTCAATATCTGCCTGTGTGTAATCAGTTCCGATATTATTCTAATTAAATGCACATGTATTCCAGATTACCGTATTGCTTTCGACTTTCTCAAAAAAGAGAGTGTACAATTTTTTACTTAAACCACTTAAACATCCTTTCACCATTCGCTGCCACTTTCAATAATGGCAAATCTTCAGATCTCCTTGACTTTGCCATATGCAACAACTTTCCTAAATTAACACACCCCATCGTTCATGAAACTCTCAGCTCTGATCATTTTCCTGTCACTTGTATTATATCTGGTCAACCTTCAAATCATAATAATCCTCTTCCAACAACAATAGACTGGAAAAAATTCTTTAATATAATTAAAAAATGTATAGCCAACTATCCCAAAATTGAAGAACCAATCACTCCTGAAAAAATTGACTTCCAAATTACCCTTCTTAAGGATCTCATCTCTTCATCAAAACTGGAATCAACCACAACTCATCCACCAAAACCTTCTAATCACGTCCCTCTTCCCCCCAATATTCAAAGACTAATTTCTTGCAGAAATCGCCTCAGGCGACAATACTCAACCTACAAACTGCCTGAAGACAAATTAGCTCTTGTCAACATAAATAAAAATATCAAAAAACTTCTAAAAACCTTTCTTGCCTCCAAATGGAACTCTTTCACCAGTACCCTTTCCTTTGAAAACAACCATTATGGAAAATCTCCAAATCTCTCACAGCATCCATTCCTCATAACCAACCTCTTCTTATAAATAATCAACTAAATTTCGACCCAACCACCAAAGCTAACTTTGCAGATAGCTATTTATCTTCCATCATGAGTAATAAGTTTCAAACCCAAGAATCAGATGCACCTATCATTACCTCCTACAATTTTCTTCTCCAATTTCAACCCTCTGATGAGGGTTGAAATTGGATTCAATTCCTCCTCCAATTTCAACCCTCTGATCCTCCCCTCATCACTACCACCTCAGAAATCTTAGACATCATCGACAAACTCAACATACATAAAGCACCAGGACCTGACCCTTTTTCCAATAAAATCCTTAAACTTTTTTCCAAACTACCTGACTTCCTACAGCTCCTTCTGGATTTATTTAATTCATGTTTCAAAATGTATTACTTCCACTCCTTGGAAACTAGGCACTGTCATCCTTATCCCCAAACCCCAAAAAGAACCCTTTACTCATCAACAACTACCAACCAATAACACTCTTATCCTCTCTTTCTAAAATTTTTGAAAAAATCTTATACGACAGAATTCTGAACCACATAACTTCCAAAAATATCATCATCCCAGAACAAATGGGATTCACTCGTGAAATCCCCACCACTCATCAGGTCCTCTGTCTTCTGGAATTCATCACCATCCAAGGCTATTTCACTAAACGCCACACTACTCAGGTAGTCTTTTATGACATTAATAAAGCCTTTGACAAAACCTGGCATCAGGGATTAATTTACAAATTACTTCAAAATTCTTTCCCTCCCCCCCTCTGTAAAATCATCCAAAACTTTCTCTGCAACAGACATATACAAGTTAAATTTGGCCATTATATATCTCATCCACATCCGATCTCAGCTGGAGTACCCCAGGGTAGTATCATTAGTCCCATCTTATTCAACCTATTCATAAACGACTTGCCTTCAGACCCTTATATTCAATGCTTTCTTTGTGCAGATGACCTAGCTATCGCATCCCAATCTCCTTCCCCTGAGTTAGCAGTCTCTCGTATCAATCTCTTCAATCTTAAACTTGAACAATGGCTACAAGAATGGCATCTTCAGATTAATCCATCTAAATGTTATCACATGACCTGGGGGCGAAAGATATGTGATCCTAGGACGGGGTCGTTGGGCAGCATTTTGCTGCCTGATGCCTGTCAAGACCGTCATGCGTGGTGCAGAGCCACATCCTCCACGAGGTGCCCCTGGTTTCGCTTAACATGACGGATCTAGACCTGGCTGGTCGATAAAATGCTCCCTTCACTAGGGTGGCCCCTTGCACCAAGGTGACCGCATCTGCGGGGCGGAGGGTTAGAAGTCGCTAGCAGGGGAAACTCCGGATACCGGGCGACCTCCAGTTTTATTTTAGCCTTACCCATGCATGCGGGGCTCTGCATGGGTGGACCTCTTATTTCCCTAGCTACTTGTGGGACCAATATGGATACCAAAAATTTAAAAACCTTGGAGGGCTCTGCAAAAGGGCCCTCTTACTCCAACTTTGGAGGGCGCTGAAAAGTGCCCCCTCAATACGGACTGTCTCAGTCCAACATCTTCCCTGGAGGAAAGACTACTCCTTGGAGGCTCGCAAGAGACTCCGGGGAGGATCAATTCACCTGGGAAGGGGGACTTATCAGACTCCTCGGAGTCGACAGTCAAGGAGGCACCAGGAATTGGTGACTCCGACTTTGGAGCGTCAGGTGCCTCCCTTGGGAGTGTTTCTCGCAGGATGGAGAAACTCATGACCAAGGTGAGGGCCAGAGGGGCAGAACGGAGAAGGCGGAGGAAGGAGAGGATCCGCAAAGAAGGGAAAGGTCCACCCACTGCCAAAGATGAGACCCAAGGGAAACTTCGAGGGACATCAGGCAGTGGGGAGAGCCATACCCAGAAAGGAAGTAAAAGACCTAGGGTACAGGGTGACACTCCTGAATGTTCCAGGTCCCAGGTCAAAAACGCCAAGCCTAGTTCTTATGCTGAGGCCGCCAAGGGGAGGAAGAAGATGGCCATCATCCCAGAGAGCTACCCTGCAGTTGTCATGACTCAGAAGTGGCATATCGAGATGGAGGGAAATTTGGAGGAGCTCTGGGGCTCTACTCCTGAGGGTCAAGCCTTAAGAACTCAAAATTAATGGTAATACAAAGTGGGATGAGTGTACGACAGCTTACATTGCAACTAAGCACTCAGCAACACCAGATACGCGGCGGTGGAAAAAAACACCCGATGTTTTTCCAGTCAAAAATCCTTACACATGTTGCATTGTCATTGAAAATTTTCATCAACAGTGATAAAGAAGCAACACAGATATTGAAAAAGTGTTTATGAAGGCAATGTGAGGAGGAGGGAAGAGAGGGCCGAAGCGCAAAAATAGCCGGCCCGTGGCATTTTTCGCAGATACCCTATGGGCAGATAGAAGAGCCTGCTGGCACTGAAAGGATTTCTTCTCTCCAGTTTTTTGAAGAAGTCACTTATTCTTGTGTTTCAAAGTTCTTGGTGTACTACCAAATATTTCGACAGTGAAATCTTATCTAAAATACATCGTTATTCTAGTATAAACGTAAGAAAACATACCAATACGGAAAGTAAGTAACTTTATAAAAAAAATTATACTATCGAATGGTACTGGATACTGTATGATATTCGTTTATTACCTATTATGAATTGTTATTCTAATCCAGAAATGAGCAAGAAAAGAAAGATAGAGGAAGCAGAATCAAGTGTAATTGTTCAAGAATCTAATTCTGAATATGGATCTGACTTGGACGATGACGAACCAGCAGGATCATCTGAAGACGAGGGAGAAAAAAGCGAAGATATTTCATCCTCCGGCCAGTCCAGCAGCACATCAGGTACATACGTCTGGAATAGAGTTAACGTTTCAGAAACAACCACTTCCGATTTGAGTTCCATTCCTGACTTCGAGGGAATGCACAGTGTGATTGGCTTAGAAAACCTTGCCCCAGTTGAGTGTTTTTTAAAAGTTTTTCCCCAAGAAAATTTTTGAAATTACTGCAAAAGAAACAAATAGATATGCAAAAGACAGGATTGTTGAGATGGGATCCCTTTCCCCGAGATGAAGGTTTTCGCAATGGAAAGGGGTTTCGGCAGATGAGATTCAAGCTGCCGTAGCTGTTGAAATTGGTATGGGGGTATTGCATGAACCGTTACTTGCATCATACTTTCAAGAATCGTTTTGGCTCTTCCAGACACCAGGATTTGGATCTGTGTTCTCACGGGACCAATACCAGTTGATTCGTTCGTTCCTACATTTTGTGAATAATAACGATGAAAAAACCAAGTCTGATCGCCTGTACAAAATACGACCAATTTTAGAAATAGTGCAGGATTTGTATACAAAATATTACAGTAGTAACAGGGAACTCTCTGTAGATGAATCCATGTTAAAATTTAAGGGTAGGCTCTTTTTCAAGCAGTACCTCCCTTCCAAGCCATCCACAAAATGGGGAATAAAAATTTGGTCTCTGTGCGATTCGTGCACAGGTTTTCTTTTAAAATTTCAAGTATATACTGGAAAAGAAACGCAAATTTTTCCGGGGGAGGGGCTAGCATCAAGGGTAGTGAATTTTCTAACCGAGAACTTTAAAAATAAGGGCCACATTGTGTACATGGACAATTTTTACTCAAGTGTACCATTATACGATTCCCTGAGATTGCAAGATACAGGAGCCTGTGGAACAGTTCGTGCCAATCAAAGAGGTCTACCTACAGAATTGAAGAGCACCAAAATGAAACGAGGAGAATTACCGTTGATGTGGGAGACTCTCAATAAAAAAAATGTTAGCTTGCACTTGGCAAGATACAGCCAGAGTAAATATGATATCTACGGTAGGAAATGTTGGTGTCAGCGAAGTGTAGTTAAAAACTAAGAAAGGAGCAAAAACTGTTGTGAAGCCTAATTTAGTGGTCGAATATAATAAGTACAAGGGAGGGGTCGATAAATTCGACCAATTGTGTGCCACCTATCCTTTTAGTAGGAGGAATAAGAAATGGTATCAGTGCATTTGGCATTTCTTGATAGAAGTTGCATTGGTGAATTCATATATATGTTTTAGAATTCAAAATCCCCAAAACAGTATCAACCTACGCAAATTTAGGCAATCTGTGATAGATGGTCTCTTGGAGGGTTTTGAGAGAAATGTGAGATCACGATTAGTTAGCAGGTCTCCCTCACCTATGAGTATAAGACTTAAAGAGAGGCATTTCCCTTCTCAGTATGAGGATAAGAAATATAAACCAGATTGTGTTGTTTGTAGTATTCGACCACACCAGTGCAAGAAGAAAGGGAAAGGAACATGCAAAAGGAAGCAGACAATTTTCTTCTGCAACGAGTGCTTCGATAAACCTCCATTGTGTGTAATATCGTGCTTCAGAAAATATTACACTATTGAAAAGTATAGAAATGTTTGCAATTGCAAATAATCCCTGTCCTCAAAGGTGAAAGTTCATTTTAATTTCCTTTAATCTTGATTTTAAATATTTTTGGACTATAATTTTTGAACACAGATGTTGCCTTTTTTACTAGGATAGGAGGATATTTTTTTAACTTGTTTCTCATGTGTTCACTATTGGTATTCTATTATAACCGAAAAGTGACTATTGCTAACTGCACATGTTATTTATTATCATTTCGCTCTTATTCTACTACTCGAATAAAACTTTCTTTAGAAAATTTCTCCTTTACTTTCCCTGAATCATAAGATACCTAAACTAAACACGGCTAAACTTTTTGCAGTAGAAATTGAGGAGAGGGATGCATAAACAACAGGGGCGCAGCAAAAATATCAATAAAAATTGAACTATGCAGTACCAGTCCAGGTTAATTGGAAGAAAGGAGGTTCTAAATAATTTAAACATAAGTTGAAATAGATTATAAATAAGTTTTTGGTGATTT
>KZ308341.1:444582-496066 GCA_000376725.2 Ladona fulva | reverse complement strand
ATAACATTTGATTACTCAAAACATATTTTATACGATCATATATTTATTCAAAACTTCTAACACAAATTATCTTAATAAGTTAAATGCTGATTTATAATTAATGAAATGATACTAGTAACAATGTTCTTTTGATTAATATTTGAGGAAATATACATACACACCCAGTGAAAATTTTCAATTCAATTACTATTGGGAGATTTAAAACTTTAAAATAAATCCAGAGTTTTGAATCAGATACATTTCATTGTTTTACCTTTCAAACTTAACTGCTCTATATTTTAGTAAATAACATTAGCAATTTATTTTGCTGGTAAGTATACAAAAAAGATTTTAATTTTAAATTTGTGCTCTGCTACATTTTTTTAAATTTCATCAATTCATTGTAGATAAAATAACTGAATTTTTAAAATAATAATATTTTAACATAAAGATAATCTTACACATCACAATTTATAAAAAGTGAAGAAAAAAGCAATGAGAATACAAACTCACCTAGGGGGGTGGTCATATAATGTTGCACAACTATAAATAAAGCAGGCAAGACCAACTATTGATGCAGGTACAAGCATATGGGTGTAGAAGCCCAACCAAGCAAAGTATAATCCAATTTTTACACCAAAGTACTCCTTTATATAATCTAAAGGTTGATACTGAAAGGTATTCTTCAATGAGGCCCACTCCTCATAAAGGGTGTTCCTCATACTAGTTGGATATCGAAAATCTCCCTGAAAATAAATAAGCTGAACAATAAACTAAAATTGCATTATGACATCATATTAAAAAATTCAATTTTTCTATTTAAGATGATAAATGTACTCTATAGCTGTAACTCCATTTGGATAGCAGATTGTAGCCAATATTGAGATGATAAATCTGAAAATGTAAGCTTTCTATACTTAACAAGATGCAAGTGGAATTTTTTTATCTATGATAAGAACTGTATGTATTACATTATAAACAAAAATATTTATTCAGAATTATTAGACAATGAAAATATCAAATGGGGAATGTACTGCATTTATTGTTGTATAAGACTTTTTTTTCTAAAATTCATGGCTGAAATTCTACATCTACATAAATAACCTGCAAGCCACCTTTTGGTGTATGGCAGGGAGAGGATAAATAATGATAAATATTCTATTTTACTGATAAATACTCTATTATAATAATGAATAGAATCAGAACCACATCTAGACTATCTGCCGCCCAGATGCAAATATAATTTGCCTCCACCCTAAAATTAAATAACAAAACTATTCATTTCCTCATTTGCAGGTCAAAATTATTGTAAAAATTTGAAAAACCAGTATTTTATTGCATTGTTCCCCAGCTTACATTGGTTACAAAACATCAGTAACAATTTATAATGCAATTCTGTATGCTGACACAGTGAATGGTCATTATGAGTTAATATTTCACATTGCTTTTGAGTATCATTATCTTGGCAGCAACAGTCTCCAGAAGTGTCAATAAAATACACAATACTATTTACAAATTAAGAAAGACTCAAATCAGATATCTGGTGAGGATATATTCCAAAACCGGAATGGGATTTATTCTTGGTACCAGAAAATCTTTTATCGATTCCAATTCTTCAATTAAATCCACTGCACAAACATTCCTTTCTTGTCTTGAGTTATCCATAATTCTCTCCTCTAAATGTTTGCCAATCTTTGATTTCACACCATAATCTTTCCTTGATAAGTCATGTCACAGAAAACAACAAATAATATATTAATTATGATAATGATTGGCTATGCTTCAGATGCCACTCCTAAGATTGCCACCACCTGGGAGTGATGCACCCCTTGCACCCATAGAATTGCACAGCTCTGAATGTAATGTCTTATTCTTCTTCTTCCACCTTTCTTCCTAGGCTTGTGCCTGTTTCCTTCAGTACATTTCCATCACATTCAGGTTATCTTTCCACCTCTTCCTTAGCCGACCCACACTTCTTTTACCCTTTGGAGAATTGTCTCTTGCCACTCTCACTATCCTCTGTTCATCCATTGAGTCTATGTGTTCATACCATTCCACCTTCCTTCGACGAACCCACTGATTAATATTCTTCCACACCGCACTCTATTCTTATCAACTCACTCCTCTCTCTGTCGAATAATGTTTGTCCACGATCCTCCACAAAATTTCATTCTCCATGGTTTCAAATAGCCTTCTGGTTTTTGAAGTATCAGGTCTTGTCTCTCCTACATTAGTTAAAATTTGTCGCACAACGGCTTTGTATATTCTGCCCTTTGTTTCTTTCCTTATGTGCTTGTTTTGCCAGATTATGGCATTAAGGCAGCCAGCAATTCTGTTTGCTTTTATCCCTTGCTCTTCTATTTCCTTCTCAATATCCCCAGAGTTGGAAAGCTCAATTCCCAGATATTTAAAGGCCATTTCTTGCTGAATGACTCTCCCATCCATCTCCAGTTTGTAGCAGAGAGATTCTTTTGATGTAGTGATACATTTGGTTTTTTCAGTGTATATAACCATGTTATATTTTTTTGATGTTGTATTAAATATGTGCAGGAGTCTCTGTAAATCATCCTCCCAATCTGCCAAAAGCACTGCATCATCAGCATAACAAATAATTTTTATTTCTTGATTTTCCATTATATAGCCTCTCCATTTTTAACCTTTTTAATTATCTCATCCATAACTATATTGAATAAAAGGGGGCACTTAGTTAATCACTTAGGGAATCAACTTGTTTAATGGCATTGTTAGCTGGAATAGGATTTGTCAGTTTTTGGCCTAATTTGACTTGAACATAGTTTTCTGAGTATATGCTTCTGATCGTGTGGATAAGGTTAGTTGGTATCATGCTGTCCTGCAGCAACTGAATCAGGTCTTTAAGTCAGATTCTAACAAATGCCTTTTCTAGGTCGATGAAACAAATATATGCTGGTCTATTGAATTTGATGGACTTCTCAACCACCTGTCTCAAGATGAATACAGTGTCTGTGCAAGATTTCCCAGTTCTAAATCCTTGTTGCTCTTCTAATGTTGTGAGGGAATTGATTTTCTTTGTAATTATTTTTGTTGTGAGTTTGAGAGCTGAGTCCAGTAGGTTAATTCCTCTGTAATTAGATGGTTCCATCCAATCCGCTTTTTTAAATAAGGGAAGCATAATGCTAGTTCTCCATTTGTTTGGTGTAGTGTGAGAGCTGACAATTTTATTTATTAATTTCAACAGCTCGTTTGTCAGTTGGCATCCTCCATATTTAGTTAATTCATTTGGTATTCCAACTTGACCTAGTGATTTTCTGTTCTTTAAGGCTTTCAATACTTCTTCTACCTCTGAGTTTATTAAATGAATTTATTATTAAATGAGTTTATTAATTAACTGTTGCATCATTGTTGTTGGTATTAATATTTAGGGCACTCTCATCAAATAAATTTACACTTCCTTCAAATAGTGCAGTTATATATGACACCCATGCTTCTTCTGTTATGGATTAACTTCTATAAGGTCATTGACTTCCTTTCTTTGTTTCCTAATCATCCTCCATATTTGTTTCTGCAGTCCACAGAAATCGCTTCTCATTATTTGAAAATGTTTCCCAGTGCTGGTTCTTCAGTTTGTTAACTAAAGATTTTCTTTCAGTTCCGATATTTTTATAATTTTCATGAGACTTTTGTGTTCTGAGAGATTTATAAGTCACATAGGCCTTTCTTTTTTGTTTGCATTTATCCTTTATTTCTTTAGAAAACCAAAGTTTTTTACAAGTATTTTTCCCATTTGTTTTTCATGTCCCTAAAGCTTCAAGAGCAATTTATGAGCAAGAGCAAGATTTATGTAATAATGTAACCTACTTAATACTATACTGCATATTAGGGCTCCCATATAGCCAAATGGGCAACTCGTTCAACTTCGGTGAAAGCAGCCCTGGGTTTGATTCTTGGTGGGGGCCTACATGCAAAATGACCTAAGCTGTTGAGGCACTTTAAACAATACTACTACTATACTATATATTTGTTTTTGTGACACTCAGCAATCAGGAATGAGTAGTTTGATAATTTTACCAAATCAGTAAGAATGTCTTGCTATTGATCACAAGGATTCTCAGTGATGACAGAAACCACTAAATCAATAACAGGAATCACAATTATAACTATTTAGCTTTGAATATAATACATATAAATCAACATATACATATAAACTCCTGATACAACAAATACTATGAAGATGCATCTATGTAAAACTATAAAGCTACATATGCAAAAAATCAGCCATAACTGCCCAGGATAAGCAGGATGATAAATGAATATCAAAATATATGGAAAGTAAGTTCATTTCCTAACCTCTTATAGATAGAAAAGAGAAGAGAAATGGGAATCTTGTTACGGAGGTTTGGTAAAAAAGTCAAATCTTAACAAATAGATACTTTATGAATGTGCTTCAACTGCTGATGTCATTTGCAGGCCCCTAGAGGCCAACATACAAATGACTTCAGCAGTAGCTACTAGGAATCAAACCCATGACCACTTTTAGTCATGGCAATTTTGTTACCCACTCAACTATCTATGGGTCATAAATAGCATTATAATGCATTCTACTGATAGAAGTAACCTAATTAGCAAAACAATTCAAGACAAGGAAGGGTAAAGGGTCAGATGACTAAATAAATGGAAGAAGGCACAAGAGTATAAGGTTCTCTCTTTTTATTCAATTACAGCTATCCCTAAGTAGGAAATTCTTGTAAGTCTCAGTCTCATACTAAACTTCATTCACATGAAGAAAAACACAGTTATTTTATTTTCCCCTGGGAGTCTCAGAAAGAAATCTATAGTTCAACAGATTTGACTCTTCCTATTTTTCAATATTAAATAAGAATAAACTGGTAATTTGATGATAATGGTCAATGACATGGGCTGATGCAACTGTTCTGATTCTAAATAATACTCACATCATGAAGGGGGTAAGCAGCTGTGTAAACTCCTTCACTAATTAGTCGGGTTATTCCAAATGCATATGGATCATCCAATGCATTTTCAGTAAATCTCTTCCTGTCCAGAATAAACTGAACAATTCTGGAATGGATAGCCGGACTAAAGAAATCTTCTGCATCTGTATCAAACCTAAAAGAGGATAATTAGTAAAATCATAACCATTTGTGTGACATGTAAAATCAATTTTTTCAATACCATTAGTGTATAACACATTCATTTTCATTTGTACATATTATATATTTTGCTAATCAAGAAAAAGGTTCTTAAAGTCAGTAGAAAAATCACATTATTAGCAATAATCAAAATGGCCAAACAAGAAAACAATGAAACAAAGAACTTGAAAGAAAATAAATTAAAATTAAAAAGGTGTATGAAAGTAAGCAAATATATGAAAACGTCACTAAATAATGAATATTCTGAAAACACTTTAATGCAATCATAATATTTTTAGCATCAGTCAGTAATTCATTACATTCTATTCCGCAGAAACATTTCCCTTAAAAAAATCAATATTTACAAATGCTGAAAAAAAAAAATGATTAATGAACCTCAGTGCAAACTGGACTACCTAATTTATGAACTGAGCTCACCAAAACAAAGTAAAACCGAATGCTCCAAAAAACCTTTGAGATTTAATTTCCATGATATTCTTCTGAACAAGATTACACTAAGATAAAACCATAAAAAAGATGTCATGACTATGCAAGTTCTAGGTTTCAGTTCTGGAAAATTAGATATCAGAGAAAATAAAGTAGCAGCAATAATGATTCATCAATTTCAAATTAGATCGAATCAAGGAAAGCATTTTTTACAACAAAGGATTTCACTCAGTCAAACTGCTAAAATTGGAGGAAAGTAAGCATAGAGAAGTGATACTCACAAGTATTCCTTGTCTCTGCTGTAAATGGCAGTGAAACGTTGAGTTTTTGGAGGAAACACTTCAGTGTTTACTGTAAAATGTTTCTTAAAGTTGCTTGTTATAGAGTCGATATCACTGATTATTGAGTTAGTTCTTCGACGAACTCCATCCAACCCAGGAATCTGAAAGATAAAAACAAGATGTAATTGATATGATTTGGGTGGAAATTTATAGTTAATAATTGTAAAACTCATGCAGTAAACATCAAAATACAAAATTAAATGACTTGGCTTCAATTAGGTAATTTTAAGTTGAACTCAAGTAGCACTATTTCATTGGGGGTTCTCAACTCTCACCAGATAAGTAATTAGTTACAAAGATTTTTAATTTATTTGATGAATTAATAGCTCACTGGAAAATCTTCTTACTGGAGCTCTTTCTATTGTATGTACAAGAAATTGGCTTGTATTATTTTTTCATTTCAATATCTTCAAATATCTGCAGATTTCAATGTCTTCAAATATCTGCAGATCGGTTCCTTCTTCCACATCTTGAAAATTTTCGATTTGATGCAGGATAGAGTAGAGAAAAGTATCTTTCACTAACTTGTGTCAGTCTTTACCAAGGCTGTATTATTATTATTAAATTAAATTTTCAGAGGTATGAGTGATGCTGAACAAGGACATTCATTCTGGTCACTCATTCAATGCTATGAAATGTTATTTATATGGTCATTGTTCTGCACTTACATGGATGTAGTATTATTGTTAAGAGTGCTTTTGAGATCATTACGTATGTGGGTCCCCTATGGGAATTGAACCCAGGGCCACTGTCAGCAAAGGTGATCTTGTTGCCCACTTGGCTATCTGGGAGCCCACTTATATGGATGTTTTCAGCTCATAGCATTCTGACTTGGTAAGGAAAGCAAACAACTTCACCTTTCCTCTGAACTAGCATGGTGCATTCCCTCTCCAGAGCTCTTGGTAGCAAATGGTGGAAAGTTAAAGGTACAAACCAGCCTCCTGGCTGACTACAGAGAGTTTTCAAATCACATGTATTATTTTTTCAGGCTTACATTAGTTTTATAATTTTTCAAAATTCTCTATTAATTATCTTTCATTTTACTGATTACTCTCGTAGAGCTTTTCTTGCTAAAGTTTTCTTATAAGTCTTTCATACGTTTAAAGACTCACTTTAGCCCTTTCCATTGCATGGGTTCCTTTACATCCAGTTCATGAAAATATTTTAAGGGCTGATATTCCTTCAAAAATAACCATTTTTGTTTCTATTTTTCATACAGTTCTTCAAACCAAGAGTCAGTAACTGAAATAGGGTGTCTGTTTTATTGTCCAATCTTTAAAAGTTTTCATTCATAATATATGATTTCTAATAAAAGCCATTTCATTACACATATCATCAGAATGTATCAAGCATTGATAATTATTAATGTTATCTGTAGTAGTGTAGTTATAAATGTTATCTGTAATATGCCTTCAAGATCCTGTATTAAGTCCAGGTGAACAGCAAACACCATTATGCATTTACAAAACTTAATTTCAAATCAATATTGTACCCACCATAGGTTTTTTACTGATTAATAAATGAGCATGGATACATCTTTGGAAGGAATGAGTTGCCCTCCATTTCCCAGTAAAGTGTATACAAACTAGCATTTTTTTGGTTAACCCAATTGTATTATTTTAGTCATGATATGGAGCAGGATTTTTCCCAAGGTATAATTCTAAAAGTATTTCACTCCTTAAATTTGTAGCTTTGGAATTTTTTCATTCAAATAGGAGCACATCTTTATTTATAAATTTAATGCAATCCAGAAAGGGTTCAGGCACAACTTTTATATCATGTTATTTCAGAGAATCCATCATATTTGAGGAGTTTCATTACATATACAAATGATTGAAAAACATCTAAAAATCAAATTCCTTCATGGGTGCAACAAAGACTCTCCATACTTCATTAGCAATTTAAAAGTATAAAAGCAAATAGAAGACTGAGTGATCCATGCAGTCACTGTGATTACGAAAGGTAGTCACAGAAGAAATTAAGATGAAAGAAAGGTTGATTAGCGTTGCTTGAAGCATACTGTATGTTAACCGCTCCTGCACGATTACTAAATAAAGTTGGTTACCTCTTTATATATAGATCAGTTTAAAGGGAGAATAAGTAAAATGCACTGCAGCAAACAGGTATAGGATAATGAGGTTACTAAAAATGTTCACAAACAATAAAATTAGAAACTATTTATTCATTTATACACACACTAATTATTGAATAACATGTATTTTACAAAAAGTAAAAGAATAAATTTAATATTAGAAAAACAAAAAGAGTAAATAAATCACAATTTGCAACTAGTTTTCACAAAATTTTCCATTGATATGAATTCATGTATAAAAAAATATAAATATAATGTGGAAACTTTATGATTTCCACATTCCTATTGCAAATGCCCAACTTTTACTGTAGTTGAATTGGGATGCCCAATTATAATCAGCAGGGCTCAAATATTCTAAATCTATCAGATAACTTCATGCATAAAAGTTTCCATCATTAAATTCTTTCAATCATCAATCAGATTCTTAAATATTTTCTGCATCCCATGAATGTTGAAAAAAAAGTTCACCCCATCTAGCACCACCATAGAGAAATTTTACATGTTTCTAATAATGTAGCAGTGATCTTTTATCTTTATTTAAAATGAATACATGAAACTTAATTTAGTAATTTTAGTCTTAAAAGATAACATGCATGCAATGTATCCACTGGGGGGAGGAAATCTGCAGGAATGGTTAGCAGGTATACCTATTAAGCAGTCTCGATAAGGTTGGAGAAGAAGCAGATGATGGAAAATCCAATCTTTTATCAGTGGAATATCTTACAGCTTGAGTTGAAGGAGTTGTGCAGATATTTACCTTTTCTGTCAAATACATTGTTGCATTGTAGAAAGGATTTCTTCGGTCCATTTTTATGTCACTGTTAGGCACCTAAATTAAATTTTATGCATCGGATAATGTATAAAGGGAAAAGATAACAACAATACAGAAACACGAGATGCCATTTACAAATAGTAATTGATGATTCTGAAAATTATGAATGCACTACTGGATATATAAGCATTATTATAAAAAATAATGCTTTGCAAAAACTGAACTTTGAAATTCTATTGTTCATCTTCATGGAAAGAAATAAATTTCCTTGAAATTGGAAATATTATCTAGAAACTTTACTGATTCAATAATGTAAACTCTCCAAGGTAATCTATTTCACTAATACTATGATAGTAAATTACTGATCAATGAAACTATATGGATTTTTTTAGGCCTTTGGACAGGTTTAAATATTAAATTCCCAAGTCCATTCCCAAAGGCCATCATGGTAGAACAAAAATAGTTTTAAGTTAATATTGATTGTGAGTGCCTTAACTTTGTGGTATTCCATTATAAAATAGAGAATAAACTAAAAAGATTTATACAACATTACAGAGCCTCTTTTGTAATTTTGTTTAAAACTAATGTTAATAGTTAACTCTTTCTTTTTAGTTATAATTTAATAGTTCCTTTATTAACTAATTTTTAAATAGCTAACTAAATTTAATTGTCTGATAACAGAAATAGTATTTAGTAAGAAACTGCCAAATCTACCCATTTTGTTGAGTGAGCAAGTTGGGTGACTTCTTGTCATTTCTTTAATGCAATTCTGTGGCGTAAGAAAAATATAAATATAGTACATTACTCAACGTCCTCAATGACTCAATGTTTATAAGTTAATTGTTTGTAGAGAAACAAATAAAAGAAAGAAGATATCTTCCTCTTGAGTGCTTAATTTGGTTTCATTGGATGCAAATTACCCATTCCTATCGTCACCCTTTAATTATTTTCATTGGAGATTACTATGCTAATAAGTACATACCTCTTTCATAGGCAATCTTAGCTTTAAAATTTCACTGTAGCGACGTAAAACATCTTTAGGTGCATGAATCTTCATGAAACAGAGACCTAGTGTGGTAGATTCTTCTAATTCTGGTTCTAGCTCTAATCCTTCTAATGCCAAGTTACGTTCAAAAACTCTTCTTTTTTCTGCGTTAACTGTCATCTCAGAGACTGTTTTAGACTCATCAACAGAGGACTGTACGGTCCATACCAAAACGAAATCCACGCTTCTACGGCCATCGTTAAAAAAAAGAGATGGATTGTACTGAAATCGTGGATTAGGTTCCAAGCAAGGATGATCATCATTCTGAAAATTATAGTATGTATCAAATAGCATCTAACAACTAAAATTCAAGTTATAATAACAACAGTAAGAATTCCCAACGATTTCACTACCCAGTGTTAAGGTATTCCATTTCAAGAGGTAACCTTATAAAAGTATGCTAATAAGCAAAACTAAAATCAAATACACGACCAAGGAAAACCTATCAATATAACACCCTTCGAAGTTAGCACCAATTTATGACATTTATGTCCTAGTTCATGAATTAAAAGGTATAAATTTATTATTAAATTATACAGCAATCAATTAGTACACGAAATTTCGCCTTTAGTTTCATTATTATCGAAATAAAGACTAGGATAACATTAGCATTCCATTCATACAACTTACGTCTGCTACAGTAAAGCCTCTATCACCAGTACCCCCCGTCTCCCCATTTGCTCGAGGGTAATCCATCATTTGAACTTCTTCTTCAATAGACATCGCGTTAGTGTTACTTCTTTCATTTAAATCATGAAAAGACAATACACATGATTTAAAAACACCGAATGAAAGGACACGGTAACTTTTCATTCACATCAAAGCTTTAATTACCAAAAGAACTCCTTTGACAGAGTGAAGGGTTAACAATCTCGCATAAAAAATTATGTAGAACATAATATGTACCAATCATTGGTTCCTGTTTCTTAACGAATTGTTCGGAAAGTATGTCTTATACTGTCGCAATCATAATTGCATTTCATCTCTCTTCGTTGCGATGATGAATGCTGGGAACGAATAACTGAATTTCACAATGCAACTTTTTAATCACTTAATCCTATTATCCTCTACTTTATTTATGTAATACAGAATTAACAGACTTGATATCTCTATTTCTTCGTTTCTAATAATGACGGAGAAACATTTTTTTCGAAAACTGTCTTGGGTACAAATTTCTTTTCTTTCAAACTTCCTACATCAGTCACATCTTTAATCAAGTCTTCCTTTAGTAAACGTTCTTCTCTTCTTTCTTCAATGCTTCCAGGCTCAACAGGAGTGTATCTGTCAGAAAGTCGGCTTTCCAGCTGATATCCAACGAAACCAATAACAGCTGCCACCGGCAAAGTGATGTAAGGAGCGTACACACGCATAAAATTTAATATAATAGGTAACATCTTTACAGTTAGGCTTCTCGCATTGCTGTAATAAAAATGTAATAACCATTTTATTATTAAATAAATTAGGTCTTAGGTAAATATGAAGTGGTATTACCGTTTCAAATTACTTACTTTTGGTGCCTAATTCTCGGCGACTTCTCCTTGAATTTAGACAAATGACAGAAGAAATGCACTCTTCCCACCCTTCCGCAGAGGTTAAACGGGTTAAACTACGTTTATGGGAGTACATTTAAGTTAAAAATAGATATTTCTTTATGTTTCATTGTTATTCTCCTACTGAAATTATTATGTTTTGGAAATGAGGGTACTGGAATCTGAAGAATTAATTCTTTCATTCTCGGAACCTTTTGCTGAGTATTAATATATATATTGAAATTTATTTGGAGGAATAATCATTGAGATAACATTTTAATGCGGGCGTTTGGATCTCAATTTATTGAAAATTTTCAGATATAACTTTAGAGTTTCGTCAGTTTGTAAAAGAGTGAGTTTTTTATGAAAAGGCCACGATTTGGGAGTAGTTAGGGTAGGTAATAACATTCTTGCACGCTAGCACTCCAACCTCTCCGACCAACCAACAAATTCCGGCTAATCAGAATATCCTGGTTAGGGAACGGTTGTGTGTTAGGCTGCTGTTGTGCATGCCACTCTTGTAAATGGGTATTTGTGAAGGCACCGGGAAAAGATATAAGTAAATGAAAGATTCATTAAAGGACAAATATTGTATGGACGCAACGTAACATGTGAGGATAGTGAATAGTAGTGATAATTTTAAAAGTACTACTACAGCTAAGGTCAATCAGCACGTTAGCCCCCACCGGAGCCGCTTTTACCTAGTCGAACGCGTTATACCGGTGGTTGAGGACGGTGAATATTACAGATAGAAATTAATTTAAAACCTCCATGAGTTTACATATTCGAGGTTATATCAAATTAGGAGTACAGTTTTAGTGAGCCACATTAACTGTTTTCGCCCTGGACGAAGGACTTTTTGAGGCCCTGTGCTGAGTAGCTGGTGTTCCAAAAAAAATTAACGCAACATGAAATTGTAAGCTTAGTAAAAAGTATAAAATAGTAAAATTTTCAATTTTGCCTATTAAGCCTTATTCCCTCCCCTAAAGCTTAGGCATCTACCCTGTTCTAGGGTAGTCTTTCCCCAACCGGTAGAACGCGTGCCATATTAGTCTATTAAATATATCTTCACGATTGAGGAGGCGTAGCAAGAAAAATTACATCTTTAAAGGTCGCGGGGTGGGAGACCAATAAAAGATGAATATACTTATCTGTAAACTCGAAGACGCTCATTATCTTTTATGTCGCATTTACACATTCGCGAGATGAGTGGCAAGGCGAATAGGTATCCGGTTTACTCGTCATTGGCCTCGCCGCCCGCGCAGGAAGCTGTTTTCAGGGACGACTCAAAAGTACCTTTGAACGTTCGTCGGCTTAGAGACCTGAACGCTCGGCGTATGTGAAAATGATAATTAACGCTGTCGGGACAAACTTGCGAGTGACGAGGCGAAGCTCCAGCACGAATGTGTAAATGTGCTGTTAGAGTCCATGAGAAATCAGTCTCTCTTAATACATAAAAACATGTTAGCGTAAGTATATATTCATCAAGCTATAAAAACAATTACCATAATACATACTGGAAGAGTTTGCATGTTACTTAACATATCAAAAATTGCCAATACAAAGCTAAAAAACAAAGCACATAACCACCAACCACAAGTAGGTGTTCAAAACCAATCTCAGCACCATGACATAATGCCAAGCGGCACTACTTCTTCGCACACAACTTGGCTACGTTATCTCGTTATGCCAGCTATGTTATCCCTTTCTACATAAAGAAAAACTCCCATGGATCAACCTCACCAGAAATGTTTGTAGTTTGTATTGCCTTCTCTCTATGCTACTTCCATCGAGGTATCCACCACTCCCTTTCAGTAATACATGTTGCCTATACTTAAAACAATTGGTTTCAGGTGGATTTTAAAAATAATAACAAATATGTAGCACTTCTTTACAAGAATTAAATGGTAAAAACATAACCACCGTAAGCCTAAAAATACACAATTACTTCCATTTGTATGAATACAATATCCATATGCAATAAAATAACAACATTGATTTACTTCCTATGAAATTGCATATGTATAAAAACCACCACTTAGAAACAAGATGGAATACATAGGAAGTATATCTATCAAAATCTACCAAAAATTTACAAATATTTTACTGATGTCCAAACTGAATGTTGACTGGTCTGTTATAACTATAACTTCAAATTTTACCCAACTTGTTAACATAGGGTATCTTGATTCAAAAATCCTCTAGAAAGAGATATGAAATGAAGACTTCCATTTGTGCCACAGAGTGATTATGTTACTAACAAGAGGAACAGGAGGCAGAAGATCCATTGGCTGCCTACACAAGAGAAAGAAAGATTGAGAACAAAGAAGATTGCAAGGTGCTCAATGTATGGTACTTGAAGGAAGAAGATGAAATGAGTCTCACTCTCCATCTACAGATTTGGGCACACCCCTCTATGATTGAGGGTTTTGAAGATGTGGGTTGAGAGAGGAGACAAAGATTAGCTGACAAAACATTTGTTTTTACAGTCAAAGATTTAACACTTTAGCTGCGGGAAATGTACTTCTACATTCTCCTAGGAGAACTGCGGGAAAAACGTATTTCTACATTTGACTTGCTCTTTCTTCCCCGTTCTTGTCCTTTCTCGATTTTATGGCCCTGTCTCTCAATGAGATGCCCAAAGGCTCACTCTTCTCTATTGTTCTACATTGGGAAAATCCAAGGGATTTTGCACTTCTGGGGAAACCCAAATTTGGTAATGCATACTTTTGGTTTGGGTTTTGGCTGCGTTTGAGTGCATTCTACACATAGAGTAAATATAGTTCTACTTGGTTACTTTATTTGCGATTATCATCGTTTAAATAAGCATCGTTTATATAAATCGAGATACTATGGATAGAGGAAGGTTTCCTCAATCTAAGAAGAAGAAAATATCCGCAGAGGATGTCGTTCTGGAAATGTGTCATTTCGATAGTGAGATCTCTGATACATCCAGTAGGTTGTGCAATAGTGAGCACAGCATTATGTTTGGAAAATTTTTAAAGGATTTTCACTACCTTAAAGTTTTAGACAATTACAATAAAATGTTTTAAATTATTTTTTCTGTTCATATTTTTAACGCAAACCCTATTCCTTTAAAAAAAAAAAAATTCTTCTTTGATTTCTGAATAGCGGATTTACGAAATTAGTAATAATTGATAAAAATCAAGATATCTATCTGCGAAGTATTTAGAATTAAAATGATCAGCAAAGTGTAAGGAAAGTGAATTTGGACCGCTTATTCAAAATACTTTTCATATTAAATATATTATATATGATACCAACCATTATTTCTAAACAATAACCACTGAACGCACCCATAGGATTATAAAGGATAGCTACCTGCTAGGACTTGCCTGCACCTCCAGTACACCTGTTAGTTTTCTTCCACACACAGTTGTAGAAAAATCTGAAGCTCCCGCAGCTAAAGGGTTAAGACAGATGTTTAAACTCCAGCCCTTATAGATCCCCTTCAAATGGGGGTAGGACACTGACAAGGGGATCACCAGACTGGCATAACAGGGATTTGCTGGAGACTTTCAGGGTAGGTTCCCTGCTCTAAAATAACATATACTTCATCGACTTTCAACACCAACAATTCTTTGTTTATGCAAAATTGGCATTTGTAAATCAGTTAGGCAACCCCACAATACACGTACATTACCATGGATATTGCAAAATTTTCCATGAAGGAAAATATTTGCAATCTTTCTTTCTCTTGAGTGGGCAGCCAAGGGATCTTCAGCCTCTTGCTCTGTATTTCCATCTTTGTTTAGGAATTCTTTCCTTTCATCTGTTACTGAATACTCTTACTAACAAATTTAACCTTGAATACCTAATTCCTGTTTTTCTTTTCCTGTCCATTTTTGTCTAGCCATCAACCCTTCTTAAAAATATAATTTCCAGTGTTTTTATTCTCCTGCTCATATTTTGCAATGATTCAGTCCTCAGTACTATACAATCTATAGGGAACTGCAACCATTTTACAGAACTTTATTAAGGTATATTTTCTTTATTTCTTATTTGCCAAATGATGCCATTTATATAGTTGAATTTAGTTTTATAGTAAATTTTCTTGTTTCATCTTGGGAAGTTTATAAGCAGCTTTCTGGAATGTGTCTTCATCAATGGCAATTTTTGCTTGGTTGTCTCCAAAGACTAGCGTTACATATTTTAAGCTATTGAGATCATGTGTAGTAATTTATTCTTCTCATCCATTACTGTAACATGTCATCAATTTATAAATTAATAAGCATGGATGACAAACTACATTCTTGTATAACAAGGAGTGATACTATATGTTGCTTGCAACTTTGATAGGAAACTAGTTTAGGGTGATAGAGAATCAAAACTTAATGATACTGTTTCTTTTAAGGGTTTTTCTCCACTCATTTAGGAGATACGACTCTTTGAAAATTCTCCCTAAAAGCCCCTTTCCGATTACTTAGCTAATTGTGAGCTCCCATCTTATCATCACTTTCAGTGGAGGAGTTGGTAACAAGTCTTGCCGTAGTATTTTTGATAAACTTCATTTCCATATATTTCATTATCATAACTTTATTTTTGCTGTCTGTTTTAATGAAGTGTTGTATTATTTTTCTTCATTTCAGGATAGTAAGGTTAGGAGGAAATAGTGGTGTGTAATACATAGCCCGCCCTATCCACAGTCAACCTCAGCCTTCACATGCTGTACTCTGATTTAACAAATGAGGCTATGAAGAAGAAATATATACTTTTACAAACAAATCATCTTGCTGCGAAATTCTAATAAGAGAGACATGATAACATTCTAGGAAAAGGATAAAACTCTACAGAAGAATTAATGCAATAGGTTCATAAAATATGAAAAATTTTAGGTTAAAGAAAGATAAATAGAGAAAGAAAAAAACAAGCTTTAAGGGAAAATTTTCAGTCTTATCTCCTAAAAGAGTGGAGAGAAACCTTAAAAAAAACCACGAAATCATTTAATTTTGATTCTCTATCATCCTAAACTAGTCTGCATAGTATCACTCCTTATAAGTCCTAAATTACCTCAAGCTGCTTCAGTTTCATTACCAGCTATGATAATTTGTTTGGTTATACAAACTTTTGTTGCTCTAACTAAATGTGCAGAAAATCATGTTTTCAATTCTCTACAATTTATTTCTCTAGATCTTGTCTAAATTTTCTTTATTGAATATACAGAGATTTCTTTATCATTTGATTAATTAATTATAAATGTATTGTCAGTACATTATCAACATTTTCTATAGCCTTTTTGTTCTTCTAATAGTATGAATTCTATGACTATGAGTTTATTTGTTATTATCTTAGAGTAAAATTTGTAGACTAAAATTAATAAGAAGTTTGCCTCAATATTTTTCTCAGTTGGTACATACTATCTTCCCTTTAAAATTGGACCGATAAAATCAATTTTCCAACTACTGGGTTGGGATTTGGTTTTGCAGCACTTATTTATCAGTTTTTGGGGCCAGTTTTTAGTTAATCTAAATATTTCAACATAATTTCAATATTTGTTCTGAATTAACATATCTGGGAGCTTCTGTTTTTAGAAGGTCTTAGTGTTAAATCAAATTCCATTCAATTCCCTCATTAGCTCCTCCTACTGTTGTTTCCATTTCATCTTCATAATTTTTTTATTTAAACCCTAGAACCTTATTGAAATCGAGCCTTTTTTCTTTACTTGTTGTCTCAGACTTAGTTTTATCTTTTTCCATTTTGTTTGAGTGTCCAATCGTCTTATAAGCAGGTAACTGTCTTCTATAAATGACATTTTCTATTTTGTGTTTTTAAATAAGTTCATATTAAATAAACACATCTTAAATAATAAATTAAAATTTTACCTGGCAAAAGAAACTTTGACATAGTTCATACTTCATTAATAAAGATATGCTGCTCTTCAATATGATAGCCTTTCAATGTAATGAAACAACATTTACAGAAACTTTTATCACAGAAATCACATCCATTTTGATGAGAAAATATATCAGTTTCATACTCCAAGTATCAAATCACAGGATGATCTTAGTACGGATGACATCTTCTGTAACATTTGTCTTCATTTACAAAAAAATGAGAAAATATGATTATTTTTAAAGAAATAAATATTTTCTCAATATTCATCATTTTTAAAACTATTTGAACCTACCAAGAGTCTGTATCTGTAGGAAGACTATCCATCAATTCTCTCATGTCTGGCAAATCTTCCAAAGTAACTTTGCTTGGTTGTTGAGTTTGCTTTATTTGATACCAGTGCTTGCCCTTGCTTCCTTTTGACTTCACAAAAGATCTTTCCTGATTATGACCAAAAGTAAAACCATAAGGGATCTTCACTTTGGGGGTTGCGTGAGCTGAAGGAAATGATGTATTTTTCTCTATGATGAAATGAAACAGAATTGTTACGGTCGATCAAAATTACATTTTCTTAAGTACATACATTTTCTTATGTGAAGAATGAAAAATTTATTTCAGTCTTACCAAGTTAGTTTAATCAACTCCGTCTGCAGTATTTGTTAAAATTATGTGCATCGTTCAAAACAAAAATGTAATTGTTAATCAAGACGAATATTTACCGAACATGATAATGAGAAAGATGATACACGGAATATCTACCCTAGTTAATTCTTAAAATGCTACGTTTATGTCTTACGTGAAAAAGCGAATAGCTTCAACACAAACTTACCAGCGTTTTCTTCGATTTCCATGGAGCTAACGTGTACATCTTCCTTGCTCCCAGTAGGGCATTTTTTACGTACGTCTGTCTTGCTTTTGCCTTTTACTCGAGTTTTTTTAGAGCCGTCGAAGCGAAAATCTGGAGGAAACCTGTGTGTTTTAATGCAGTGATCACGTCTTTCTCGAGGATTTGAAAATTTAGAGGTGCAGTCTTCGACAAAGCACTGATACTGAAAAAGTAATCGTAGTTCATTCAAGGAACTTAATTTACTAATCGCAAGAGGAACGCACAAAAAAAACTGATAAATTAGACAAAGTGAGGCACAATGACTGAAATTAATCAAAGAGATATAATTCACTAGAATCAAGTTACCATAGGTTTCCTTTCGGACAAAACCGCGAAATAAGTGTCATGAGTTTCCATTATATGTAGGTCAAGAAGATGTGGAGATGGAAATATCTTCCGACATTCTTTGCAAGAATAGCGATGAAACGAATTATAATGCTGCTCATAATCGTACAACAAAGTAAATGTTTCATTACAACCAGCTACTTCACATGGAAACGCTGGAATCCTGAAATATATAATATAACGAAAAATAAGCCAATATTCAAAAATATTGAGATGAATCGCCTTAACACTACATACATCTTGTGACAGAGTTCCTCGTCGTCAATATCAAAGATCGGCTCGATTTTCCCGAGAGAACACGCAGAATTACCATCATAAAAGAAAGGATCATTTGGTAATCTTCGGCCTCTTTGAAGCTCCTTCAGGAATGCGTTCATTTCTACTAATTTTCGAACAATTCCAAAAACATTTCAAACTGTTTCAAACGCAGCAGATATAACATGAAGCAATAGATCGATCTAATCGAAGAATATCGAATACAATAGCGGCTACCACGGCTACCAACGTGAAATTTGAATACCATTGTAATGCATTGTTGTAGGCGTAGACGCCGTAGATGTGATCGAAGAAGAGATTGAATAAATGGCCTTTGCAGACGACTTGGTAGCATGGGGAAATACAGAAGAGGAGGTACAGCTGGATGATGAGGCGGAGGTTGACCTCCTGTCTCGTTAGACAATTCTTTGGGTAAAATATTGCATTAATATACATGGATGTCTAACGAGATAGGAAGTCAACCTGTCTAAGAGGATGAAAGCATACCTTAAAAAACTGGTGGTGGTAGTATTATTTTTTTGGTAACTACATTGGTTTAAACGATAACATAGTATTGTTTGTATTTCTTCCTTTCTTGTTGTTACCATAAAGGAATTTTACGTCAAGTGATTCTACCATGGTATCACCCGTTAGTTTTACTCTAATATTATTAGCAATTTTGTTCTGGGGTAGATGGAACTGCATGTATGTTGATTTTTCCATGTTTATTGAAACCTTATTCTCATTGCACCAGAGTATTCCAATATCTGTATTGATAATTCTGCAGATTTGGATATATCATGTATACCTTTTAGCAAATTATTAGTGTCATCTGCGTAAATATAAATATCACCAAGCACAGAACCTGGAAGGACATTAACATATAAGAGGAACAGTAAAGGTCCTAGTATGGACCCTTGAGGAACTCCTTTGGTGACTGAAAGTTGTGAAGAGAAACCCTTATTTTGTTCTATGTTAGAGTAGATAGGTACATATTGTCTTCTTTTACAGAGGTAAGATTTTATAAGGTTGTTTGCATCCCCTGATATGCCATAAAAATGTAATTTTTGTAGGAGAATACAGTGATCTACTGAGTCAAAGGCCTTAGAGAGGTCATAGAAGATACCAATTACATTTTCATGTCTGTTGAGACCTTCCAGAACAGAATGTATAAAGCTATATATGGCATGCTCAGAGTATTTACCCTTAACAAAACCAAACTGAGATTCTGCAATAATATTATACTTATTGACATACGAGACAATTCTCCTTGCAATTACAGTCTCAAAGATTTTTTCAAAGACAGATAGAACAGAGATGGGGCAATAATTATTCATATCTTCCCTTTTACCTTTTTTATACACAGGTCCAATTTTTGCGATTTTTAGTTGATCATGAAAGATCTGTGATGATAAGGATTCGTTTATTAAGTGGGTTACGGGATAAACAAGTCGATCATTAATATTCCCTTTCAGAAGTGAACAAGGGATGTCATCCCATCCAGTTGAATTTTTAGAACTTAGAGTAACAATTATAGAGTTGACTTCATATGTACTTGTAGGAGAGAGGTAGATAATACCATTTGTATGAGAATAACTTTTAAATTGTTCAAAATATTTGTTGCAAATAGTGAAATTATCTATTTTGTCCAATGAATTTATAAAATGCAGGTTGAAATAGTTTGCAATTTCAGTGGGGTTGGTGATAGGAATATCGTTATACAAAATTGTATCAATGGAATACTTATTGTTTTGTGTTAAAGAAGAGCCTTTTACAATTTGCCATGCAGTTCTGGTTTTACTGTTAGAATCTGTCATTAATTTTATGTAGTAGTTTCTTTTTGTTTCAGAGATTAGTTTAGAATATTGTTTTTTTTAGGAGTTTGTAAATATTTTTATCACTTAGGTTCTTTGAATTCACAAATTTTGAATAGGCATCATTAACAAGACCTGACATTATTTTTATATCATGAGTCTCCCATCTTTTATTGCAGGGTCTATTGGTTTTAATTGGAGTGTAGGGAAAGCATAAGTTAAAATGTTCATTAAACTGAGTTAGAAAATTATTAAAATTAGTATTTACATTATCCGTTTTGAAAATTGTATCCCAAGTTTCAGTTAGAAGACTAAGATTAAAGTGATAACAATTTCTAGAGGAGAAAAATCTCTTATTCGTTAGGTATTTATTATCAACCATGTGAGAATGGTTAAGAGGTAATGAAACAGAGAGTAGTAGAGCCATGTGATCTGATAAGTGTGGCTCAAAGACTGAAGACATATGATCATCAACATTTGTAAATATATTATCAATGGTGGATTCAGTTTGAGGAGTGACTCTTGTACAATGAAATACTGTTTGCATTAAGTTAAATGAGGAAAATAAATAGATCAGGTCATCCTTCATGGTAGTGCTTGCATTAAAGTTAATATTAAAATCCCCACATAAAATAAACGTTTTTTCTTTCTCTAGATAGGTATGAAGAATTGTACTCAAATTATTGTAAAATATAGGAGTTACCTATTGGTGATCTATAAAGACAGAGGGCAATAATGTTAATATTCTTAAACAATATTTCAATGGCACAACACTCTATGCAGTAACTTCTTACATCTACTAGCTGATTAGTCTGAATATTCTGTTTTGCTAATACTATTACACCACCACATTTATGTATGCTTCTGCTAAAGTATCCTGCAACATAGTAATTATCAAATCTTTAACTCCTGACTTCACAGTCTGCAAGCCAATGTTCACTAACACACACAATATCCACATTATGGTCCACTAATTTCATTTCCAGTTCATTTAGTTTATTTCTAAGGCACTGTATATTTATGTACAACACCTTCAGGTCATGAATTGCTTCATGAATATTATTCAATACACCAACTGCCATAAAATGCCTACCATACACCACCGTCTGCCATACTTTACCGGCAATTTGCAGAGATTTACAAATCTAATTCTCTCAAACTGGTTTCAAGACGACACCATATTTGAAACTACCATTTATGATCCGTAGGGAAGATAATAATACACCCACTGCCATACACCAACCCATTTGCAGTATGTAGCCAATCCTATTATGGCTTAGATGCTGCTAAAAAACTAACATTTAATTATCAAGGCAAAATCTAAACGGGAAGTAGCTAAAAATATTATCCGATTATCCTGTACATTCCTTATGGAATAAAACTCAATACTATATAATATATTATAATTACATTTACATAAATACCCTGCAAGCTGCCGTATCTCATCGTGCAAATCACATCTGAAAAATTTCCCAAGGAAGATATTTCCCTGCTGAGTGGTTTGATCTTCCCTTGTACGTTTTTGCTGTTCTACTCGAATCTTGTACAGGAAAATTTAGCAACAAATGTCACAGCAACAGTTGGCGTAAATGAGCTTTGCTGTAGCACTATATATTTACTTTATAGATAGTATATATATATAGTGGTTTGGTTTAGTGCTTTTCCGATATCGTAAATTCGGTTGCTTCCATAGAATCTTAAACGAGCAATACACGAATTTTACTCGTGTATTAGTCGTAAGGTACGAGTGACGAGATATAAAAGACATATACACGACTATATCTCGATCAGTGCTGTATGGGAATGTGCCCTGGCATCAAACCAATGATCAAATTAGATGTCCTTAAACTTATTTATGAGCCATAATCATATGTTCTATCCATTTCCCGAATTTTAGCAATTTTATTTTTCGGAAAGAGTCCGGAAAAAAATTTATAAAAGCCAATCTGTGTTAACTTTATGGATGAAATATGATCCGTCCTGGAATCGAACTATGAGTACTTGCGGTAGAATTCTATTCATATAATGGTTTAAAAATTATTCTAATATCCATCCCTAAGGTTTAATGTCAAAATCGTATTGGGAAGTGGCTCAAAATATTATCCGAGTTTCCTGTACATTTCTTATGGAGAAATACTTAATCCATCCTGGTGTCGAACCAAGGATCAGTTTAGGAGTTCTTAGGCTTGGATATGAAACACAACCACAAATACTCTTCATTTGCCGAATTATAGCAAATTCGCTTTTAGGTAAGTGCCAAGAAAAAAATTTTGAAAAAACTTCCTGTATATCCCTTATGTGCGCAATTAGATGTGTTTTGGCATTGAACCTGTGACCACTGGGGCAAAAATTATTTCTGCATACGATAGAAATCTACATTCCCTGTCGATGTAGTGAATTTCAATTTTCAATCTTAACGGAAAATACCCTAGACGAATTTTATAAAATTAAGTCATATGAATTGTCCTAGGATCGAACCCGAGGCCTCTAGGAGAAAAATCATTACGCTTTACGATAGAAAGCAACATCTTTAAACTACTCTGTAAATGTTAACATTCTACCTTAATGGATAATACCCTAAACAAATTTTTGAAAATTTGTCCTTACGAATTATCCTAGCATCGAACCTGGGGCCTCCAGGAGAAAAATCATTATGCTGTGTGATAGAAAACTACATCTTCAAATGACTCAGTAAATTGCAACTTCTATTTTAACAGAAAATACCATAAACGAATTTTTAAAAGTGCTCTCAATGTATTTTAAATGGGAAAAGTACCTTTTTTGGGGCCTCCTAGAATCGAAGCTATTATATCTAGGACCAACGTCGGCATTTTTCCTTAGAGTCAAACTCTGGGGCTCGACCCAAAAAAATCGCCGGCTCTTTGAGGTGTTAATGGAGTTTAGAGGTGATGTATAGCTCAGGTTTAACCAACAATATCTCCAGCCAAATAGTGAGAGTGGTATTCATCAACTGGCAGTTGTATAGCCTGGTGAATTATTGTTCTTCACCCCTAAAATGTTATCTTTCAATGGAAATTTATCTGGACATAAAAGCACCACCCATTTGGATGTACAAGAGGTAGTGGCATTACAGGCCTCCATCGTTAAGAATAAAGCTATTATCCTATGCTTCGCAACCTACAACTGTCACAGCTTGCAGAGTGAAAATGGACTCCTGGAGCTTACGAATAAAGCAGAGAAGATAAAAGTGTGATGTCATCAGAGATCTGACTCCACAAAGTCAGAAGAAAATCAGACCTCAAAGCACTGAAGGATGGTAATTTAATCTATTACATGTGCACAAAGGATGGAAGACTTGGAGGCATTGGTTTCTTAATCAACAAGAAGTGGAATAATAATGAGGTAAAAATTGAAAGTATATCTGACAGAGTATGTAAGCTCATACTCAAGATTAATATGCATTACTCGGTTCAGATAATCCAAGTTTATGCAACAACAGTGGCAAGCAGAGAGGAGGATATCGAATATTTTACCAGACTCTTGGCACTGAAAATGATGAGGACCACCACCACTGTAAAATCATAATAGGTGATTTTAATGCTAGTATAAGTTAGAAAGAAGCAGATGATGCTATCGCAGGACAATATGGACTATGCCAGAGAAATGAATGAGGTCATCGTCTGGTAGAGTTTGCAGAATGCACCAATATGTACATCACAAATGCATACTTTAAGAAAAGTCCTACATGGAAATGGATGTAAGAGTTTCCAATAGAGTAAAAAATAAAATAGATTACATATTGGTCAAAAAACCCTACACAGTCAATAACTGTGAAGTGTTGAACAACTTCAGCACCAGAAGTGACCACGGAATTGTGAGATGTAGAATGAAGATTAACCTCAGAATAGAACGAAAGAAGCTGAACAAATTTAGGGAAAATGAGGTAAGTATTACAAAATTAGAAGAAAATCAGAAAGAGACCCAACTGAAACTAAAAAATATGTTTGCAGCTAAGAAAAATGACTGGACTGGAAGCCAAAGTTATGGAAGTCATGAAGAGAACAGCTGAAGAATTAGCCAGCACTCCAAGAAAACCAAAGGACTGGTAGTTCAGTGAGAAGACTCAGCAATTGACGAAACACGAAAAAGAATTGAAGAATTCAAGCACAACTTTTAGGCACATGATCACATTTCTTCAGGATAACATGATATTTTCCTTTATCTTCCTTAGTCAGCAGGAGGTCATCTTGCTTAAGGCATTCTTTAATGCTCTGCAAAGTATTGTACTATCAAAATGTAATAAGGCAAGGGAGATTCAATCTCTGGAAAGGAGATGATGATGTGACTCTAGTTATAGCAAGATGGCTCCTGCTTATGAGGGCTGCTTAAGACTTAGCAATGAGATTTTTCAGGACCTTTGGTCTGTTTCAATACCAGGGGTTGAAGTCGAATACTATGTTTAGGATATTCATCTTTATGTCAAGGAAAAGAATTTCTGGGAGATTACTCAATCTAGTAGAACATATTGAGAAAGGGTAGAGAAGGCAAGTAGGGTTTTTGTCTTGATCAAGGAAGAAATTCTTTCCAATTTCAATAACAACTAGAGCAGATGATTTACAGATGCATTTCAGGACTAACAATTTTTAATAAAGAAAAAAATAACTAAAACAAGAAAATAAGAATTACATTCAAGTTAAAAAGACAATGAAAATACTAAATAAACAATATATAATTCTTTCATAAACACACGACCATTTAATAAAGCAAAATAAATGCTTACCATATAAAGCATCAAATTCATAAAAACATGAAATTCAACTCAAATGATAATCAAATATAGTTTTTGAATCAATCACTTGAACTATTAATTTATATGGTTGACATTTTTATTACACTTATTGGTTCAAGGTGTACATAAAAGTGTTACCAAGATCTTACAGATGAGAAACAGGAGATTAATATTTGTTATCACTTGATTGGGAATCTACCAAAATATTGAGTAACCAATTGCTGATGAATTACAAAATTAATTTTAGACATTTAAAACACATTATAACACTTGAAAAATGACAGTACAATATATGGGCAACATAGGCAAAATTACAAAAATAGTATAAGATACCTTTTTCACAACCTTATCAGTTTTAAAATTTTAATTTTTTTAGCCTTTATATAAAGAGAAATTAGACAGTTAGTGGATGCCAAAAAAATAAATATAATAAGACCAAAATGTATTTGCACAATTCCTTCATCTCTATACATTCAAGCAAGTGAAAATGGAATATGAGAGACCTATAGAATTGGCACTTTGTAATGTTGCAAATATATGATACCTTACCTTTATATAAGGGGTACAGAAAAAATTCCTAGAAGTATGATGATTGTCTATATGTTATTAGAAAAACCCTCACAAATAGCCAAGTAACAACCAGATGTTTTCATTCAAAAGCTATCTGGAAACTTTTTCATCATCATGCCTCACAATCATGAGTTTATACCAAAAGAATACAGGAAACATGAGCAATGTGACATTTTTGCTTGCAAGAGCTACACTAGAGTTAGGAACACACACGACTGCTAGAGAAACATGTAAGAATTCAACTGCTGAAAATCAACATCAATTACTAGACAATTTTAACTCCACAGCATATAAACATCAATACAGACAATAAAAATATGGAAGTCTGAACAAAAGAACTTGCTCTGGAATCCAGTCAGAGAAACAATTAATTGTAAGGTATCACAAACATTTCAAATAACTGACACCAGCTTTTATTGACCTAGCACACAATACATGGGAATCATTATTCTTCAAAGAACATAAATACTAATGTAGCCACTGGAGATATTAAAACTCATAATAAATTTTACATCAAAGTAGACTATGCCCCAAAATAGAAGAACTACCCAGCCTTAAACTCTCACAATGCTCAGGATAGCAACATGGTGCAAAGATGGAATTATAAAACAAAAGGTTTTTTTATTTGCTTTCCTTACTGCTCACAAACCAACTCCTCTAGATGGATGGAATCTCCTCCTATGCGGAGATAACTTGGTACTGGTGGTAAACAACAATATATAAAAACTGGATGTAATTCCCTTTATAATATTTAAAACCACTTTATATTGTGCCCATGCACATCTCTCAGTCCTGCTAGAGAAGCTTCTAAGGTAACTTGGGCATACAAGGCTAGGTCACATAAAACCTTTTATAAATAGGAATATAAATAGTAATTGCATTATTTTTTCATACAGTCCACACTAACATCATTTCCAACCCTGTGTCACTTGCAAATTGCATAAACATCTCAAAAAATAAATTATTTTGTGCAGATTAACTAATGAAAATTCAATGCACTTTTTTATTCAAATGGAAATTCTTTCTTACTCTTACATGTTTGAATGGACCAAGTACAAAAAATAATTAAGACCAAGGTCTCATAATAAAAAAATGCAAAAATATTATGGATATGATGTACTTTAAAATACTTTATGACCATGTCAAAATGGTCATATCTGCTTTGTGAGGCTAAGAATTAGCATGCTAAAAATGATACTAGTAGAGTGTCAATATCACTTTGATTTGATTGAAAATGTTGAATGTCTAAAATATGGCATAGAATTTCTTTCATTTTGCTGCCAAATTAGATATTCTTATAGGCTGTACCTCAATTTCTCTCTACCCTGGGACAACATCTTCATACTACATATTTTCCATTCACAATGTCTGTCCAGCATTTGCTTTCTTTTCATTTCCTTAACTACTCTCCTTATACTATTCCTTCTATTCCAATTATTAACAAAATCTCTTCTTAAGATGTGGTAAATCTAATTCTTCCTTGTTCTTCTAATTGTTTCCTTTGTAGCCCTTTACTCCCTTATTCCCCTCAGCACCAACACATTTCTCAAGTTATGTTTCCAGTTCACTCTTCTTACTTTTCTCCATGCACACATCACCATGGCACTCAGTCTTTTCATTCTTCCTTCTTGATTGTCCAGGTCTCTAATCCATATAAAATGCTTTGCAAATCTCCTCCTCAATTGTATGTTCAATGGTTCACTGAGTATCTCCCTGATCCTTTTAAATCCTTGATTGCTATCCTTCTTGTAAGGAGGGTATCTTAACAAGATATATACTCAGTTATCAAACTCCTTAGATACTTAAATCTCTCTTGTATCTCAATCCATACTTCTTCCAGTTTGTTCGAAATTTTCTCCATCTTCAATAACCATACATTTTCTTTTCTTCTACCTCATATTCATCCCATATTCCATACACTTAGGCATTGAGGTCTTCTAATTCTCTAGGTAATTCTTCTTGGGTTTCAGCTAAAGCTACCATGTCATCTGCAAATCTCATCCCTCCTTTACATTCCCACCTTTGCCTTTATAGAATTATTTGACTATGTCTTCCAAATAAATGTCAAATAATATTGAAAATATGCAGTATCCTTGTATTACACCTCTCCCAAAGCCAATCTCTTCTATCGACTTTCATCTGAACCTCTCTCATAAAATTTGACTAAAATAGTTTCCATCAATCTTATTTCTTTTCAATCAATTCCCTGTTTTCCAGTAAAGACATTGGTTTGTCCAATCTTACTTTGTCAAATGCTTTTTCCAAATTTACAAAGGTAAAAAATACTGATATCACCCTAAACAAGGCATGAGAAACATTTTTCAGAGTAGGCCAAACATGGTGACCCATTTTGGCTACTGGGCCCAAATGTATACAATGATATCCTTAAAGATATTTAAAACGTATACATACTTTCATATCCTTGAAAGTGGTATAAAAATATAATTTAACGCAAAAGGCTTAGTTATAAACAGTCATACAACTTGGAAATAGACTATGGGCCACCTGAATATAGCAAGCAGACCAGATCTGTCCAGAGTGCCAAGGGTTATCCAAGCCTGCTTATGTACATTTATCTGCATATCATTATGGTTATCTGTTCCTAACTAAGAGTAGCAAAATTTCTGCAGTTGCACACAGAACTACTTTTATTTTGATTACAAGTAATGGAGTCACACCTTCATTGCTTTCCTTTTTCCTAGCAGATGGGAATGTGCCAAATTTTTGTTTACAGAAAGTTCTTGTGAGGCATTCACAAAAATATCTTTTTCATAAACCTGCAAAACTTTACTGCAGATATTGACCCTGATAATGCTATTCAGAAGTTAATTGTCTTGGATTCTGCCTCACTGATGATTCAATTTTAGATTGAGAAAATTGTGGTGATTCCCTGAAACTTATCTACCCAGAAAATTTTCAGCTGCAACTTAGCAGCTTTTAATCACAAAGATTTCAATGGTAGTCATATTCCCTGGAATAACTGCTCAATTCAACTAACCAGCTAAAGATGAAAGCACATCCTATGGGTCTGCGAGAGATGTTAAAAAATATCCAGACTCCATACTCACACATATTCCCTGTAGTAAAATTCTCCATCACTGTATTGAACCTTCATTCTTGGATACATTTTAACAGGTTTCAAACCTTCACTAATAACAAACACCATGGCAAAAGGCAATTCAATGCTTTAGACAATTCAGCATTACACAAGATGGGTTTTCAAGTATAAATTGTCACTGATACAGAGTAGCCTCTATGATTTACACAACCTCCATTTCCTACTCAGTGTTTACCACAGATATACATCATCATCTTTCTTTAACTTGTTGAAATAGCATCAAACATAAAATATAATTTTAAAAGAGCACTCACCATAATTTTTTATCCAACAATGAAAATTAAACATATGATAATTATATTTTCCTTAAGTTGAATGAATGACCACCTCAAAAATAAAATGATCCATTCAAGAACACGGAAACTCAATCAATTATCCAACCACATATTGCAATTGGATATTATTCCGTCTTTTTGTCTTAGTGATCTTGAGTTCTTCCAGTCCAAGAATTAGTGCTTACTCAGAGTCATATTAAGAAACCACAACTAATAACTAAGTTATACTCTCTAGTGTTCAATGTTTTTAATTCATATGTTTAGATGAACATCAAGAAAAGTGCTTTTGAATGTTTTTTGGTTCAGGAGAGTGGAATCTCAGTACCATGTTTGAACACAATTATCCTTTCTCAAGTTGTAATTGTTGTGTAAAATCTGCTGAACAATTCCACTGTTAATTTGACAAAATTTGCAACAGCTTGATTGCTCAAGTAAAAATCAAGAAAATATTTTTTTTTAAATCTTTTCATCTGATTATGATGTGCTGGGACAACTGGTCTGTTTATCATCTTTTACCTAAACATCTTAAACCCTTCCTAAACTTGTCTTAAGAATAACTACTATCTCCATAGTACTCAAATAAATCATACATTTCTATAAGGGATTACCCAAGTTAAATGCAGAATTCCACATTGACATGCTCCACATTAACACTCAACATGATTATGGCTGAGAATAAAAACAATCATTATCCAATTTAAATATGTTATCACAACCATATTCTATAGCTATTCTCATGCTTTTGGCAAAACAGTATTGAAACTTTTACCATGAATAGAAGAGACAAGAAAGTTCCACTCCACATAAATCTAGCACTCAGAAATGTTACAAGGAACAGAAAATCTGGTATACTGACAAGCCAAAAGAGGCTTTCAGAGTATGCACACAGATAAATTTAGTTGGGTTATATATCAGTAACACCACATAAAACACCAGCTGTTATGACTGATAGCAAAAAATCAACATCTAGATAAGAGAATGATATCTACATAGATGGGACGTTCTAGCTGTGATAAAATTGAGGTATAAAGAAACCTCTGAGCATACTATTTTACTTGGGCACAAGAAGGGACCTAAGAACAACAGATAACCAAATTCTGATCCCTAATTCATGTTGAGGGACCTATCTTCAATGTTCTATTCAAATTTTTTAATCATTAAGTCCTGGACACAGTTAATAAATGTTTCTTTTGTAAACTAAATTATTCAGAAGATCAGAAGCAGAGATACTGAGGTATTTAAGCATAAATAACAATCCAGGGATAAACAGATGCGAATGATAATCCTTTTTGTAATTTATTAGATATACCCTTTATTTTGCATGAGTGTGTATTGGAGTAACTTCATTACATGCACAATGCCAAAACTGTTTATAGTCATGGAAATTAAAGCATTCTATAAGTAGCATCAGCAGCAGTTAGAATAAAAATAATGATATTCTGTTCAAATGGTACAGATTATGTGACAAGTATCAAATAACATAAAGTATTACATGAGTCTTACTTCAAGGTAACTCATGATACAAAACATGAAAAGCCTCTGCATTACTGCACTAAACAATGGAGAAAAATTTTAAATCAATAAATATTTTAAAGCTCAGTTCCAAAATTTTAAAATTATGCCTAAATGAAAAATAATTAGACAATTAGGTGGAATACATAATAACTTAGAGGCACGATAAAAATAATTATGTAAAAGTGTTGGCTTTAAAGGTCTGGTATTTGAAGAGACTATAAATGAGTTTAAAAACTTGCCAATCAAAAAATAATAAAAAGAAATGACTCAGCAACATTACTATTATCTAACATACTTCCAAGTGAAACAAAAATTTTAAAATCAAAAGTTAAGTGTAGGCCTTCTTACTGTTAGGCATTCTGCATTTAAGAAGTACTTTACACTCATGCCTTCAAAGATTTAACCATAAACAGAACAATCTATCATAAAAAAACAATCAGTCTTGCAACACTACAGTCATTTCTAAGAAAAAATTCCTTGATTCCTTCAAGTAATTCCACTCAAACAATGGAAACTTTAAGAAACAAAGGAAAATAATGTAAGTAACAGTAGAAAAACAGAATAGTAGTAGCATTAACAAACTGGAACACTTCAATGAGGACTCATATCTAGATCACTGTAGCAACCATAATTCTGCTACAAATAAGGGCATAATTGTATAGGATTCTGTTTTGAGTGAATCTTCTAAATCAGAAACATCAACAAAATATTATAGATCTGAGTCTTGATATAAAGCAATACATTAAAAAAATAAGGATGTTTTAAAAAACAACTTGAATCCAGAAGAGCTGTTAAGAATTAAACCTTGAAATATAGTTAAAGTGTATAGAACATAAGAAAATGGGTGAGGGAACAAAGAATGATATTGTAAATGCCACCAAATGGACTTAAAAATACAAAACTCAACAATTGTTAAATTAAGTATACTTTCTTCAGCTCAGCTCCACTTGATCATAAATTATTTACGAAGGTTTGGGAAATTTATTCCAATTCTGCGCCCTGTAAAATATGATATCATCATTAGAATTCCTTTACTGAGTCATCAGCCTTAATAGAATAAACCTAACCATAATTAAAAATTTTACCCAGAATATGCACTTACCCAATGGTGGAAAATTCTCATCCTTCGTAATTAATGATTCAGGAGATTTAGGTAATGCTTGAGACAAAGCAACACCTGCAAAAAAAAAAGTATTAAAAATGTGATCTAATGCTTAGATTTCATCTTATTACACTCATCATTCATACCCATTGAACGGGGCTGCCGCAAAGGTTGAAATAAATTGTCTGCAACACTAGTAGATTCTTTTGCAGAGGCTTGAGTCGGCTGAGTAACCTGTCGTTTTGGTTTCCTCAAATGGGGTTGATATTCCTGAGTCAGTAACAAAAGACATAGAATTGCCATTATTTGGTGAATCTGAAACACTATTTACAATACTATTTTACTATATTAATATACTTTTTAATACCAAGGAAAAACCAACATGAAAAAAGTCTGACAGGACCAGGTCTCAAACCTGGAATCTTTGCTTTATGGGAAGATGCTTTAACCAATTAAACTATCAAGCCAGAACACATAAATTTTTAATTGTTTTTGCTGTTAATGTTGTAGTAGAAGTCTTTGATTAATTTTTAAAGCAGAAATATCACCATTAACAAATATTTTTTGTAATAATTTTTAAAATTTGTCCAATGTTCTGTTGCGTGAAGTTAAATTTTTACTATCCAATCAAAATTTACTATCCGTTTTTTATATTTCTTATCAGAATATCTATTGAACATCTTCCCTTATTTATTTCTAAAATAACAACCCTTTGCTCCTCTATTTTGAATACTGAAATTAACATTCTGTTTTTGCAACTTTGGCAGCACAGGGTCTACAGCCATTAGACCTCCTTCTAGGCCAGATGTTTTGCCCTAGCCCACCGATTATTCTCCTAATACTCGCATTCTTGTTCTATACCTCTCTTATGCTTGCACAGCATATTGATGCCTTATTTCTCAATTCTATGCCAACTATTGCTGCATGAACTTTGTTTTCACAATCCTTTGTAGGGCATCACTTCTTGTGAAGTTTTCATTCCTGAAAAAATCGGCTTTGCCATTTTGTGTGTGTTCTGCTTCACTTAAAAATAAGATAAGAAATTTTCCAATTTTAAATTTATTTTAAACAAAAATAAGGGCAGTATGATAGCAAAAAATTCAGATGCCACCGGCCATGGTGGCGGAGTGGTTAGCGTGCTAGTGTTCCAACACTAAGGTCTCAGGTTGGAATCCCAGCTAACCGGATTTTCCCGAATAGGGAATGGTTGTGTGTGTTTGTGAATAGTAATAACTATTAAAATGGATGTAATAGGGGTTAACCTGTTTCCATTAGAGAATTTATTATTATTATATGCTTGCATATGTCTTAAGGTTGTAATGCAAAAACCAAACTTCGAGGCACTGACATCACAAATTCTGTATCAGGGGAGCCAACAAAGAGTAGTTTTTAAGTTGACAAAGAAATTAACTAAAACTTTAAAATTATATTTGTTTTTAAAAATTTAGAATAATAATTTTGAATTTTAACGTTTTCAGTCAAAGTATATTTCAATTATTTTCCCAATCAAATTATATTATTATTCACTTAAAGACTGTTTTAAATGAAATTACAGTTAACTCTTGATTACTCAGACGTGATGGGATGAACAAATTATCAGAAAACGGGCATAATCCAAACTTTCTCTTTAATTTCTTATGACGTTCATGATTACTTCATAGAGATATGTAAATCATAAACTGCAACTCCTAATCATCTCCCCAAGTAACAAGACCTGGCCATCCATGAGAAACAACAATGTCCATAAAGCACGTAAATAAACAATTTATTATCATTTGATGTAATGTGGAGGAGGTGTTACGTGGTGGTGCCATCTTAGATGGTTCCTTCGTATCTCATAGAGTCCCATCATACACAGAGAAATTGAAGAAGAGGTTGTTCTGTCATGGTAGCTTAGAGATCAGAGCATCAGCCTGGAAAGTGGGAGACCCAGGTTTGATTTCCAGTTACAGCAGACTTTTTCTCTCTCATTTCCGTATCTAAAATCAAGCATGTGAATCATGCATTTTTGTTGCCTATCTGGAGCCTTTGAGAATAAAGACATAGTTCCCAAAGTGTTTCCCAGAAATCAGTAATCTGAAGCTTCCCATTTCCCTCTAAATGAGAGTTCTGCCTGCTAACATATGGCTTACAGAGTGTTTTAAATTAAGAAGCAGGACATTACAGATTTCAGTGAAATCATCAATTTCAATTACCTCAACTGGCTTATCATCAAAATATTTGTCAGAAGCAGGAAGATGTTGACCAGGTTGCAGTGTTATTGGCAATCCCTTACAACAATGATCAGCAAGATGAAAGCCCCATCTTCTTACCCTGGACAGGCTACAGTATTGTGGGCCATCTGATCTTTCATGCCACTGAAAATTAATTATTATTAATAATAATTATAATTTTAATGAAAACCTAAATTTAAAATTTGTATCGCAATATCTACAATTAGAGTTCTAAAGCATTACTTCTGATACTCACATAGCAACAGACTTCCTTTGTATAGGCAAATCGGTCATTTTCAATTTCATTCTCAGCCAAACAATAGACAGGAAACCCTTCCTTACCAGAAATTTCAGATGCTTTATTTTTCAAGGTGTAGAATAAGAAAACCAAATCATACACTTTAAAAATTTTGTCTCGATCTAGAAAAAAAAGGGAGATGAAGTAAGAAAAAGGTACATAAATTTCCCAGCTGGAAGGAATTTTTGCACAATATTGAAATTTATACACAAACACTCAGAGGCAGTCAAAGAGAGAGGATGTGTTTATTAAATGCTCCAATTCTATTACCCTATGTTATGAGTGTTTTCTCATCGGATTCTCCACCGGAATCATGGAACAGAGTGGGCCGAGACTTGAGTATTGCTTTATTTATTCATTTTTTAAAAACTGTTTAAATAGCAGTGATTTTTTCTGTTTTTCTTTGAATTTTGTTTTCTTCCTAAGAACCTTTATTCATTTTGTATCTTGAAAGCTCATTCCTAAATCTCCCCTGAGAGGGGAAGGTTATTACTCAAGCATATTCATCATTCACTTGGGGATGACAGAAAAACAGTTACAATCGCAAGATCACTCACTCTAATTGCAAGTCCTCCTCTTTCTCCAAGGTTACTTGAAATGACCTTCGGGAGGGGATGTCATCACTGAGAGATAAAGACTGAAATCGCTAATGTTAAACGTGAACGACCTTCAAAGGTCTCCAACAAAAAATTGCACTAAAATTGACAAGCCCACAGTACTGCAAAGAAAGAATGGCAATCTAACAATAGAACCTGAGACTACTCCATCTGATGCAAAGGAAAACACACTCAACAAAAACAACCCGGAAGTCCAATAAGCTACACCACTTTCATGGGCAACAGAGCAAGTGAAATAACACTTCACACATCAATTCTCAGCACCAACAGCAAGCTAATTGAATGCTCCATAACATAACAAATTTCTAGAAGAGCATGGAGGAATCACACTGAAAGATAAGTTAATCACAGAATGACTACACAGATGGAAAAACCAATATTTTCCAATGTACTGCCAGAGGTCCCAAATCACAAGCTTATAGGCAAAATCCAACAACAAAATGCAGTAACGATATGGGGTCTAACCACATCTTTTACAATTGGAGCTAAAAGGGAGGGATTCACCCATATAACATCATGAAGAAGGGCTGTGTTGGTTATGCAAAGAGAGAATGCTGTCATGCCAGAATTAATGGTCAACAATTTTTTGTGACCATTGTGAATTGGGGAACGAATTCATAAAACAATGTTTTTTTCCAAGTCTTTCAAAAATTTTTTCACATTTCACAAAACATTGTTGACCATTGTGAATTGGGGAACGAATTCATAAAACGATGTTTTTTTTCCAAGTCTTTCAAAACAATTTTTATCAGCAAATCAAGAAATGTATGGTTTTGGTATTTAATTCTTAGGGGCGGCAAATTATGTTTGCACCTGGGAGGCAGATGGGCTAGGCATGGCTCTGAGTATAGGCACTCACCACCACCAAACACCACCTTTGCCAGAGGTCACATTAGGCACAGAAACAAGAGCCAAACAATAAAGAAATGCAGTAGTTTGAAAAGGTGCTGCAGCAGCATTCATTAAAGATGAGCAAAAGATTGCCTCAATCACCAAGTCCTGAGATCAAACCAGCACAAAAGTAGAAGGCGCTGTTAAAAGTGCCTTCACAAGAAGAAATCCATACAACTCACAAGCTAAATGAAACTGACAAAAAGGTCATCACCCTCACATTCGAGAAAGATCATCCTATAAGTGAAGGGCATGATTCAACTTATGGAATAGCTTCATAATAGAAGTAACCAGAAGAAACTCTAAATAACCAAAGAATACACTTTAGTGTATGAAAAACTTAAACTAAGAATAGGCGATTGTTAGATAAATTCAGAGGAAATACATTTTTGGAAGACGAAATTGGTATTATGAGACCATACTACCATACCATACATCGGCTACTTTGGCCGATCTGACAGTGAGCGTAAAAATAAGAGAAATAGATGCGAGGATAAGTCGTTTTAGGGACTTCTTTTCCGTGAACGATGCACAATAATAATAAATTAAAGAAGTAATTCTACTCTTTGTTTGCACCCCCTGCCCCACGCCAGAAGGTGGCTTGCAGGGTACTTATGTAGATGTCTCACAGGTAGTAAAAGTTACCAAATCATACATATTTTGTGTGCACAATCAAAAATAAGTGGAGAAAACTATATTTCTGGGGGGAGATTTCAGCACCACACTCTATCCAGGTATCAATTGTTCTTCAGTTAGCAAAAGATATCCTCGACTCGTGTGTGTCTTAAAAGACCTCATTAAATCATAACTTGAACAATGTTTGAAGAGAGATGCATGAAAAAGAACCCAATTTCCTTGGTGAATTCCGATTATAAAATTATTGCAAAATCTTTGTCCAGGAGGTTAGGACAAGTCATAGGTGAAATCATTGGCCCAGAACAAAGTTACTGTGTCCCTGGAGGTTCGATTTTTCACAACTGACATTTAATACTCAATATCATAGAACATGCTAACTGGACGGAAGCTGCCAATCTAGCCATCATCTCACTCTATCAACAAGGAGCATTTGATAACATTCAACACTCGTATCTCTTCAATACATTGGATCATTTTGGATTCAGACCTGATATAGTGGAACCTATAAAAGCACTTTACAAAAATGCCAATTTTATTGCGCGAGTTTCATCAACTGTGACTGCTCCAATCAGTTTTGCCAAAGGCATTTGTCAAGGTTGCCAGATGTCAGGGCTGCTATACAGCCTGGCAATAAGACCTTTCATCTGTCATTGCCATCAAAAAGTCATGCTTATATGCTAATTCCTGGAACCACAGAGAAAAAACTAGTTGCCTCAGCATATGCTGATGACACCAACTTAATCTATACTAAGGATGAAAATTTTGATACACTAGAATGTGTTCTACTGGAATACATGGATACTGCTGGTGCTAAACTAAAAAGAGGAAAATTCACTGCCTCATGGAAAAGTAGAAATGACAATCCTCTGAGCATAAGAGGGTTAATATATCTTGGAATATACTTAGGAAAACATATGAGAGATGGAAAAATTACTCTAAATAACTTTTTGAGCATTTAGAGAGTAGTATTACAAAATGGGCACAGACAGCAAGTGGAATGCTAATCAAAGGAAAAGCTATTGTTGCAAACCAGTTCTTAGAACCACATTTGTGGCAGATTCTTCAAGTATGATATCCTGGCAAAGACCTTAAATCCAAATTGCAAAAATGTTTTAAAAATTTCATTTGGAGAAATGGAAGAAACTGGGTAAAATCCAACTCAGTATGTGCCAGAGTGAAGGACAGATGCCTAAATCTAGTCAAAATCAGCAATTAAATTACAGCATTTTGAGTAACTCTTGATCAGCATTTCCTCAGTACTAATCTTGATGAGCCTTGGAAAATGTTCGCAGCTCATTTGCTATGGAACTTTAAAGGTTGGGGTGAGACCATTAAAATATTTTTGAAGGACTTAGGAAACTGGCGTTGTTGGAAGTTATCTCCTTTCAATGCATCAACTTTAAGAGTATAACAAGAGCTGGGAATTATGTTCCCAGAAGAATAAACTATGGTAGAGTCTTTACCAAGGGGTTGGCTGCCGACAACAGAAGTACCATGTCTAAAATATTTAAGTGCAGTCATTAAGAGAGTAATGACCATGCCATGGTCAAAAAAGTACTTATACAGAGATTTACATAATAAGATTATTGTAATTTATTTATATACATTATTTTTAATTTGCATTATAAGATTATTGGATTATCTCATTAAGATTGGTATATTGGAAAATTTAAACCAACTACGAAAAGAAAGAAATAACTACTGTTGATTATAAGAAAGCAATAACTGAAAAAGTTAACAAGAGAATAATTGCAGAATACATATATCATGTTAATATTCAAACCCTGGAAAAATTCAAATTTTTATGGTGTGTTCAAGGTTTGTATATTATATTAGAAGAAAATAAACCTTTGATATATTTCAAAATACAGGGAGATACAATAGATTTAGACCTCAAGATTGTGGTAACCAGCCCCTTTGGCAAGGTCAGCTCGTGCAAATCGTTGCTATTACCTCTAAATACATACACACAAGTAAAAGTTGCTATTTTCCCATCTCTTTCTTACCCAAAAGAGTTAATTCATTCATTCGTCCCTGAATATAATAACTTGGCTGTTTAAATGTGCATGAGGTGATTCTTAGAAGTTTGTTTACTCCAGGACTTCCCAATGCTTCCAGAAATTGTATCAATTGGTGGATATAGCTGACTGACAAAAATGGCATTAAGGGAGTTTTAAACATCTGAATCACTAACAGCTAAGTTCCAATTTCTTCCCTTACAGAATCAACTTATTTCTATATTACTTTGGCTGCATTAATTTTTTACCTTAGTTTTTGAAGTGCTCTTGATACTATGCATTTTATATTATGTTCTCAAACACCTAAGCTACTGACGACAGAAGCTTGGTTTCCAAAGTATATTGCATTGCATCCTGCTGGCGTTCTCTGTGTGTTGTTGGTTCACTCAATTTTGTCTTCCACATTTTTTTTTTCAGCTTCGTGTTTTATTAATTTTTAGTCTGCATAGGTGTGACAAATTTTTGCAGCATAACATCACCCCTTTTGAAATTTTCTAGCAAATCCCTTTCAGTAAATCTATGGAAGACACTCCCACCACTACCTCCACTGCAGTGAAGATGCTTAGTTTATACATTGCATTATGAATAAATATCATTGGTTCCTGGACTTTTTCTCCTTGTAGATGCAGATATTAATATCACCCATCACATACACCAAACACCATCAAAAGAACAAAACGAGTACAATGTACATTTCGATGTCAGGAACATCATCTTCAACTGTACAAATGTGACTAAACCTCGAAGAGGCTTCTGTCTCAGAACTATGGAAAACAAAAGAAATTGCCTAACGCGTTAGGTCTTGTCCAGAATAGAAAATAATGTTTTGTCAAAATCTAGGTCATTATTCATTAAATTGTCTTTATTTTTAAAAATATATAAATTTTCCCAGGCATCAAGTCTATAGTTATCTTGATGTAAAAACAATAAGTTATCAATAGAAATGTTATGTTTGACCCCCCTGCTACTTTGGCTGATCTGACAGTGAGCGTAAAAATAAGAGAAATAGATGCGAGGACAAGTCGTTTTAGGGACTTCTTTTCCGTGAACGATGCACAATAATAATAAATTAAAGAAGTAATTCTACTCTTTGTTTGCACCCCCTGCCCCACGCAAGGTGTCAATCTTATCTTTTGTAGAACCAAGAAGATTTTTTAAGTTAGAATCATTAAAGAAACAATGTTATAATTGTGGGTTTTAAGAATGTTGCTGAGTCCTTTTGTTAATGATGGGAAATACGGTAATTTTATGAACTTATTAGATGAAGGTGTCGTATCAGGGGATAACTTCGAAATATTGTTGATCAACTTTTTGTATTTATAACGTTTCACTAAAACGTCAATTAGAGACGGATCAAAACCCAACATCCTGGCCGTGTCTTTAATATATAGGAGTTCATTCCTATGCCCAGTATTGTCTAGTGGTAAATTAACCAATCTGTGTACAAGATGGTGAAAGGCTGCATGCTTGTGTTGTTGGGGGTGAAAAGAGGAATTTGGGATAAAATTGTTGGACGAGGTAGACTTCCTATATATATCAATTTTCAAATTTTTGTTGACTCTAGAAACTAACACATCTAAGAATGGAAGACAACTGTTGGTTTCCTTTTTTACAGTAAATTTAATTGAAGGAAACAGTGAATTCAAATCTTGTAAAAACATATCTAAACTACAAGAAGAAGTGTCAAAAATGGTAAAAATGTCATCTACATATCTAAACCAGGTTTTGGGAAAATATTTAAAAGTTTGTTTACACAGTTGTTCAAAGTGATTCATAAAAATATTAGCGAAGAAAGGTGAGAGAGGATTGCCCATAGCTGTTCCAAAAGTCTGCTCATAAAATGTATTATTAAATTGGAAACAATTCTTGGTCATGCATAATTTGGTTAATAAAATATATTCACTCACTATAGTGTCGTCCATGCCAAATTCCAAACCAAATTATTATTATTAAATAATTATTAAATTGGAAACAATTCTGGGTCATGCATAATTTGGTTAATAATTATTTAATAATCTATAGCCATCAGCGGTTTTCCCTTGATGATGCAGATATTGCAATCTGAAATTGTCATTGGCTAATTCTCAAGCATTTGACCATCAGGTGCATTCCCTGTCCACCAATCACATGACCCTGAGTTGTGATTTTCTACAAAGTCCCTTCAGAACAGAACCAAGAGTGCAAAGGTGCAAGACAGTGTAGAGCCTTCTTCTCTCAGCAAGAATGCAAAACAACCTTCACCTTTTTCTGCATCCTACAAAAGACTGTATTATAGCTTCAAATTTTCTAACACTTGCAATACGTGAAATATATATAACTGATTTGTCAACTTTGCCTACAAAACCTTATATGCTTGATCATTGGGTTAATATGATTTATTGTGATTCTTGTGTCCTCAATGTACATATATGCTAATATTTGATTATTCTAAATGGTATGTTAATGTACGGAGTTGTTTAATTATATTCTACTAATTCTTAATTTTGTCTTAGAAGTCAATTTTATACGTTGTAAAATCCCTTCTTCCTCCCTTGAATTCTATGAGATTGAAATGTAGCTACTAGGATTGTAAATTGCTGTAAAAATGTGCATAAATCCTCTAATTATGCTGCACAGTTTTGAGGAGAGTTAATAAGCACCAACTTCCTTTAGTAGCTGTCAGACTGTTTTTGGTTACCTTTCCATTTGTTTTTCTTTATTTCCACAGCTAATCACGATTTTAATGTTAATGACACATGACCCATTTGAAACACTACACCTAAACATTTTATATAGTAGGAGTAATGGAATACTCAACCTGTTAAAATTCACCAATGTCTCACCTACATTCTAATTACAATGTAGGTCAGCGAATCAAATAAATCAGTACAAATTTTCACATGTTCACTAACATTAAATATAAATCTATAGAAATTAAATTCAGAAGCTTGAACAATCAAAGAATAAAATTTGATCTGCAAAAAGTATCATTAATGACATTCATATCTAATGGAAATCAAACGTGCCAAGAAGATGATGCTACTAAGGCATTAAATTTAAAATTTTTACAAAAAGTTATTGATAAAACTAAGAAAAAAAGTATCAGAGTTTCTATCTTACCAGCAGCAATACAGATTTTTCCCAATAGGTTTGTCACTCCTGGCTCAAATTCATTGACTGTATACAGAGGAGGGAATTCTCTTCTGTCACCATCCTAAACAAAGGTTAAAAATGATATTTAACTTGGCGTCATTTTCAAAAACTACCAATACAAAGCATTAGCATACATATATAAATAAGTTTCTATGGTAAATCTACTCTTAAAATAATAGGGAATTGAATTTGTTGCATTTTATTATAATGCGATAAGATCAAAGGAATCTAGAGATAATTTTAAATATCTCATTAACTGATAAAAATGATGGAATAATTTCATAACATGACATCTATATTCCCTTATCAAATAAAGAAAACTTACACTGACAATGAACGCAAGGATATCTCTAAATATCTTAGAATAGTCAAACTCTCCAATGTCTGATGGTGGTATAGGAATCCCATGAGTATCCTCTGAGTTTTTCTGGGCTTTGTAGGTGTACCCAATAGGCAAATCTCCTGGAAAATGAAAACTTTCATTATGAACAAGTTTGAAAACTTTCCTCAGATACAGGTTAGGATATCTTGAAAGAAAGGAAATAATAACCTAGGCTGCAATTGCTTGATAAATTCAGAGAAGTTCATCTATGAAAGACTTAATCAATGTAAGCTATGGGGCTCCCGGATAGCCAAGTGGGCAACGCATTCGACTTTGGTGAAAGCAGTCCTGGGTTTGATTCCCGGTGGGGGCCTACAAGCAAAATGACCAAAGCAGTCGAAGCACTTTTAACAATACTACTACTACTGTAAGCTATGAGCTACCTTGGTTGATCCGGCAATGAGCATAAAATAAGAGAAATAGATACTAGGATAAGTTGTTTAAAAATACGAGGGTCATTTAATAAGTCAGAAAATCCAAGAGATGGTGCTTGTAGTATCATAATAGGTTTGTTTTTAGTAATCATCATTACTCAATAGACAACTGTTAAAGTCTCAGTTGTATCCATCACATGGTTTCATTTTTATTGTTGACTGAGGCAAAAAACTTTGGTTTATTTGGAAAATGGAAAGAAGTGAGTTTCGAGCTGTGATTAAACCCTTATATTTAATTATGGTGTTAAACAGGAGCAGATATGCCATGAACTTCATCCAACTCAGTTTTGATCTCTTTTGGTGTTAAGCCTTAACACCAAAGATATCAAAACTGAATTGGATGAAGTTCATGGCACATCTGCTCCTGTTTATGATTGGGTAAATGATTTAAACGTGACCATACATCCACAAAAGATGAACAATCGGGATGTCCAGTGGAAGTGACTATCCCTGAAATGAATGACAAAATCCACAATATAGTTTTGAGTGATCGACAAATCCAAGTGCATGAAATAGTTGTGGCCACAGGCATATCGCAAGGTACAGTGTTCTCAATTTTGCACGAAAAATTGAATGTGAAAAAAATTTCAGCAAGATGGGTGCCACATTTGCTCTCCGAGGAGAATAAACACAATTGAGTGGATTCTCTGAAGCTTTTTTGGCACTTTTCCATTGCAACCCTGACAAGTTTCTGCATCAATACATAATTGTGGATGAAAAATTAATAAACTACTACACTCCAGAGACAAACGAACTGTTAAAACAGTGGGTTTGTTAATGTGAGGGGCTCAGAAGAAGGTAAAGAAGGTGAAATTAGCTGGCTAGGTGATGGCTACTGTTTTTTGGGATGCACGTGGAATCATCTACACCAATTACTTGGAAAAAGGTCAAACAATAACTGGAGAGTATTAACCTTTGTTATTGCACTGGTTGAGCAAAGAAATCAAGAAAAAATGTCCTCATTTGAAAAAGAAAAATATTCTCTTCCATCAAAACAATGCATAGGTGCACACCTGTGCAGTTTCGATTGCCAAAATTATGAGATTAAAGTTCGAATTATAACAACATTGACCGCATTCACCCAATTTGGCCCCCAGTGACATCATCTTATTTCCAAACTTGAAAAGATGGCTTATTGGACAATGGTTCACATCGAAAGAGGAGGTATTCACACAAACAGATGCCTTTTTTTAGGACCTTCCGAAATCCTACTTTTTGGACAGCTTAAAAAAATTGGAGAAATGCTAGAAAAAGTGCAGAGTTAAAAGGAGATTGAAAAATAAAAGGATGTTGAAAAATAAAAAAAAATCTGCACAAAATAATTTGCTTTTCTATCTTTTTCTATGGACTTATTGAAAGACCTTCATATATTCTTTCGAGATTGATACACCACAACAATTATCTAAAGAAGTAGCTTGAACACTCCATGTGGTGAGTGAAGGTGAAGTTTTATGAGAAAAACCACCTTTTGTTGTTGTGGATGGTAATGTGTAGGTCAGGGTAGAGATAGTGTGAAAGGGCTAATGAGGAATACCAGTGGACCTAAGATTTGCAACTGCACCCATATTAAGCAAATACCCAAGGCTTACAACTGATCAAAAGAAACATGGGAAACATTGGATGTAGGAATTGTTGTATACACTGTGGGTATTCACCTGAATGAGGATATTCTTTATTTTTCAGATAGACTTCCTTTCAAGACTTTTAAAAGGAGTGTGGAAACCAATTCAGGAAAGGCCTTATGGCTGAGAACTCGGCAGTGCAGTTGGTATGTTAAAATCAAAAGCATTGCTTGCATATTGCATATTTATTAGCTAATAGCCATTTTGACAGGATATTTCGAATAAAACAATCTTTTTGATGGCTATCCAACTAATGACTGAAAGATAACTCTAAGGTTTCCATTAGACAGAATTTATGACTTAGCATTGGATACTACCTTGATAGAGAGAAATAACTGTGCATAATAAAAACCATCAAACCTAATTTACTGAAAACAATTATAGAAAAGCTCAGAATCTGTAGGGTGTCATCAAATTAAACACTTATTGAACTTTCTATCATTACACTAACATGATTTTCAGAAGTATAGCCAGTTATAGTATCTGGATGCCTACCAAAAGTAAGGACAGTCTTTCTTGCTTCAAGTAACTGGTCACTGCTCAGCTTACAAAATCATCATTAAAGTGAAATACTCAAGAATGCTCAAAAGAGTGGAGTTTATCCTTTGTCTTGCCCAGTCACACTGCTGTCTCTCATATCCTCAATATTATTCCCCAAACTTATAAATGAAAATTCATTGCCTCCCAGGACTGTTTGACTTGTCATGTTTACTCCTCAGAGTGAAACAAAAGCAGCATGAGAAAAGTGCTAAATGTCGAATGAGTTATAATAAACATTATGCCTTGCCATGGGGAAAGGGAAACACTCCTCATATGGAAAGAAAACCAAGTCTGTACTGCAAACTGACTCCAATGCTCAATCAGTCTCTTTTAATATGCTCTGCAATCAAGGAGGTCAGCACAGTTTTTTTTTTGAGCTAGCAGAAAAGCCTCAAAAGTCTGCTGTAGGAGACTTCAAGTATCAGTGAGTTGCGCTGAAGTAAATCTATAAGTTTGTTTATTTTCTTTGAGTGATTTCTATCAATGAAAATGGGTGCTATTAAAGTGCTTCTTGATTTAGGAATGAATTTGCACATTTTATCACTTTGCCAGTTCTATAAATTTTAGAATTTTGACTTTACTTGACATAAACAGAATCTATAAGAATTCAATAATACTCATGCAAATAGCTAATACTTTAGCAAGTTAATGCACTTATGGGCTAAAGAAGTGGTCAAACCCCAAACATACATAACTAAAAGTTAACAATACATCAACTAAATAAGATAAGTAGGATAAAGGAAAATTTGTAGCAGGATTAGTAATCTGATCTACAAGTTATAAATCAAATTGGTAAATAGTATATATTATTATCATAAAATTTAGTTGTTTTGTGCAAACTAACTAATTTCTTTTCAATTTTATTTTATAATGAAATTTCTTCAGAATATTAATAAATGCTATGAATATGGAGCAGAAAAAGGAAGACAAGTAGTTTGACTGACTCATAAGTAATCAGTGGAACAGGGGTGCAAATTACAGTAAATAAAAACCAACAAGTTTTGAGAAACAACAGCATTTATAATAGATCTAAATAAACAATTTATAATTATTTATCCACATATTTCATTATTTTCAATTACATCATTGATTTTTAAAGTTCTCTTTGGATATTTTTAGCAGCAATAATTTTATCATAGTCGTATTTCCACTGCTACAAGAAAAGGTATTATGCAAGTCCTGATTTTTTAGAATGTAAAAATACTCATTTTTGTGAATTATGCTCTCATGCACAAATAATCCTCTTATGGATAAGTGGGGGTTCATTGTATGTACCACTGACCCAAACCATCTTCCTAATAATTACATTTTTCACAGGAAAACGGGTAAGGGTGATTTTGCACAAGATGGTGTGCAACCAGGAAAGATCCCAAGGAAGATTGGACTTGAAAAAAGTCTGACGGGACCAGGAATCGAACCTGGGTCTCCCAATTGCCGGTTGGGTGCTCTGTCCATTGAGCTATCCCGGCAGAACATTTCTCCAAGCCATTCGAGAGACTTTGTGTGCAAGGACTTTGCGATTTCGTCCTCATGGTGGCATCGTTCACGGTCATGGCTTCATAGAAGCACTGGTGCCACAAAGTGGTGGAAAGGATACCCCCTTCAGGTTGTAAACACAGGAAAACAGGTTTTTCAAGTCCATTCTTCCTTGGGGTTTTTCCTGGGTGCACACCATCTTGCGCAAAATCACCCTTACCCGTTTTCCTGTGCAAAATGTAATTATTAGGAAGATGGTTTGGGTCAGTGGTACATACAATGAAGCTAATATGAATGATAGCTCAACGGACAAAGCACCCAACTGGCAATTGGGAGACCTGGGTTTGATTTCCAGTCCCATCAGGTCTAGTCCAATTTCAAGTCCATTCTTCCTTGGGAATTACATTTTGTTTGATTCTGACAGTCAAAACAGTTGCTGACACATGGTCTAGAGGACTATTAAGAAGGATACCTAAAGGGTAAATTAGTAAATCTGGAATAAAGACAAAAGTGAATCTTCTACAACTGCAGCCGTACAATATGCTGTTTCCATGAGTAACTGGGAAAAGCCTGGGAAGGAGTGAACCTATACATTTCTCTCCACTTAATCTTATGCACAACCCAATACACCAACTGATTTTCATGGAAAGAACCGTATAATAGGAGGTCAATTTTGGAGAAGAAATGAGAAATCTATGAGGGAACCCCATTCAATATTACATCTTCAATGTTCTATCAAATAGCAATATATTTCATTGTTCACTTGTTGGACAGTGAAACATGATAGTTAATGATCAATTGTAATAGCAATTGCTAAATTAGTTTAATTGCTAATTTAGTAATTTAATAGTATTTACTAAGCTATTACTATTGGCTATTACTACCTCTCAAATCAATTAAGACTTGCATCCAAGGATGCTGTTCACCTAAACATAAGCCTGTTTCATCTATCTAGAATATTTGATCATTAGTAATCATTTTTTAAAATAAAAATATGAACTTAAACATGTTCATTAAACATAAGGAAGACCAGATGAAAAATTGCTTTTAAGAATTAAGGAACCTAGGAACATATGTAAAACATTAATAAAAAATGCTTACCTGGATTGATCATTGTGTGATAATATCTTTCAACACCATTTCGAAGGCTAAAACAAGATATCCCAAGTTCAGCTGGTATGTATTCGTTATCATCAGTTACACAAAAGAAGTTAGCATGGATGAAAAAATAACGCTTGTCGAGAAATCCTATGGAATAAAAAACACGTTATTACTTGTGAGAATACTTTACTTAATAGAATAACTTTCTTAATAGGAATAATCACTGATTGTCTTACCCTCTTCTGTAAGGGAGTTTACTGTATTTTTAATGTCTTCCTTCATCCTTTCATTTTTTGCTAGCAATTCCTTTTCTTTCATTTCAACTTCAGAAACTTTAAGACCAGTTGTTGTGTACTTCAACTCAGGCATTCCCCTGATAAGCATTTTTTCCTTTTTTGCTATGTCTTCATACACCTTTTTCTCTTCAGGAGTCATTGTCTGTAAGTGAATATACATTGCAGAATACAAACTTCTAAAATTCTTCTAATAATATCTTAATATTGATTTATTCAAAGTAATTCTTAACATATCCTTAGTATGCTAATGTTAAAAATGTGTTTATGTAATAGACTTACAACATTTTGCAGTAAAATCATGGACTAGTCCTACCAACATTAGGCAGATTCTATTAAAAAATTATTTTCACAGTCTATATTTAACTTTTATCTAAGCAACAAAAATATACTGCACGAATATTCATATCCACTACCTATTTATTAAAACTATTCTCATGGCGGCAGAGAATTTACACCAGATAGGATGAAAATATACAAATATAAGTTTATCATGAAAGTGCCTTTTTATTAGCTTTTTTAAATTATCCCATACTTGTATCAAGATTTGATAAAATAAGATAAGTAAACACACGTAAACGATCAATTATTACCACATACGATGGGTTAAACTGGAATAAATTGTCAACATAAGAACTAAGTCAATCAGAAGAAGGGCTTCAGTTAGTTAGAATGTAAATAGCACTGGATATTCGGTCAATTGACCATTAACACAAAGGAGTAAATATATTTTAATTCTACCAAAGATTACCCTCGTACCTCGTAGTTTACCCATTGTCCGTGTACGCAAAAATGGGTAGGTTGTCATACAATGCGGGGTAATTTGACTACTTTAGAGAAGTCTCCCCTTCAACATATGCTCAAATTATAATTTACCCAATATCTTGAATACACCGGAATATCTCTTAAGAGGTAGGTCATTCTAATGCAACAAACACAATACCTGCCAAAGAGGACTGCAAAGTGAGGCAGCATCTTTTATGGTAATGGGATTGCGCGGGTTATTACGATTATGATCGTTTCTATATTTCTCCATAAAGAAATAATAGGCATTGCGGACAGGCTTCTTCTTGGGTGGCATCTTCTTCCGATTGAAAACCGACTACAACGCGATACAACCTGAAATGAGAATGAACATACATAAATAGCAGAATGAACAGTCTTACCTTTTGTCTTAGCATAAACATCACAATCCGTACTTCTTGATCAAGATAATAACGCAAGAAACGAAGCAGTCAGGCGGTATCTTTCACGGTTATTTCATGAATGAAAAAGATGAGAAACATAGACAAATAATTGCATCAGCTGCCTTGTGGCACCAGCGGGCTGAGCGGGCTAGCGCCGAACAAGGTAGGAAAAGCCAGACCCGGGAAAACAAAAAACGTTAGCTCATAGATTTACAGCGCCTTAATAAGGATCATAAGGACTTATGCACAGACTGCAACTGAATAGTCGTTAAATTTTCGTATATTTTTCATTCTCTCATTTCCAACTGTTTTCACCTAATTTACATGGAAGGGAAGTTCTTGAATCTGTGGTGTATCATATATACCAAAGAGCAGCGTTTCCCAGACTTAATTTCGCCACAAAATCCATGCAATTAGGATGAGAAGCTGCAAAATCCGGAGCTTCTATATGTTTAAATACTAATACACGAATAATAAAATAAATTTTGTTTGATATTAATCCGTTACATAGTATAGGATTCCCCTCTAGAAAGACTGGTTGACATATTCTTCCTCGAAAGACGATCTCGAATTGCAATCTTAGTTTCCGTCAAGTGACCTATAGTCCCGATGAATACCAATTAGGAAACATCGTCATAAATGAATATTAATAAAGGCAAGTTTTGCTCAAGTTACTAATTCTCATGACACTATCACAAAGGGCGGTAACAATGAGTGAGGGAGCGATGCAAACACTTAAGGCAGCAATTTGAGGGTTGCCATGATTAATGCATAACTCGGTGTTTAATATTTCACTATACAAATAAATGTAAGGTCATGGATATTTTGTGTGAGAGGAATTTGACAATGGTTTCTAAAAATAGCAGAATTTTGAATCTCAGGCTAGAATTTCACACAGGAAACATTTTATTTTCTCAGAAGTTGCTATTACTTGGGATACTTAATAATCTTTCTACTTAATCTTGTTTATTTGTCTTCTAATTCCTCTATCAAGGGGCTGTGTAAGATTTAAAAAGATTTTTTACCTAGTTAAGCCTTGGAATTCTTAAAATTCATCTTCTTCAAGGCCCACTGTAGGGGGATCATAGAACTGAGATGGAGAGCCATTACAAAAGGAATCTCTTCCTCTACATTTTCTGGGGTTTTGTGCTATGAATTGTTTAGTCAACAACAGTTTTACCAGCATTCCAGTCTGACACTGTCATTGCCTAAACAATCCATCATGCTGAAACCCCAGAAAATGCAAAGAGTATCATCTACTAGCCAAGAAAGCCTTCACAGTAGAAACCTAGGTAATAGCTATTACCCATAAGTAATCTCTTCTTTGCATTTAAGTAGATAAGACCATTCACAATGCATACCAAATTCAATAATTTCTCACAGCTTTATTCTGATCCTTTAGTTTGCAACTTTCCACTACCTGGAATATAACTAATATTTAGAAAATTTTCTCATAAATCTGATTTGTTGAACTTTTGACAATCTCCTTCAGCAAACAAAATTTGAAAATTTACAGATGTAGGACTGTTTAAACATGTTTCTTGCAATATTATGCAGCACTTTTCCTAAACTGGCACACAGCAAAGTGAAATACAAACTAGAAACAGGTTTGTAAAAGAGCCTGAAATAGCAGTCACAATGTGTATATATAGGAGACTATTTGGCAGGAGGGTGGCAGTAGGTTGATAAAAAGTAATAAGATAACCATTGCCAGAGACAGGTGGTGCCTGCACTTCCTGTCAAAAGGTAGCTTATAGGATACACATGTATTGGATGTATACTGTGCAGAAGAGATTTAAGCTAATGCAAGAAAGAATTAAGAATACATGAGTACAAAGTGTCACTATAGAATATAGATACTAAAACAGTTTCTCAGCTCAGAGGCATCCACTGAAACCTGGGAGACATTGAAGTAATCTTTCTTAATTTGTACCTTTAGGACTTCACAATTCTGCAAATCATAAGCCACCAATAGAAAATTTTAGAACTAATCACAAATTTTTTAATTGGCTGTCGGGAAATACCTATCATAAGAATGGTGACAAAATATAAAATTATTTCTTCAAACTCAAATAATATTGTAGACTTTTTAGTTGTAGGTCCATTAGAGATTCATTACAAATTCAAAGAAATAATGCTTAAGTCAAAGTCTTTAGGCTAAAATGGCCCCATTGGCAACTCTACTCTACTACAAGTGCATCCCTGCCCAAAATGATGAAAAATACATTGGGATAAGAGGCAGAATCTCAAAGCACCAGCTCATCACAGCATAAAAGCTCTGATTAAAAAGGAGTAATTCAGATTTGTGCTATAACTCTTATAAAACAGTCAACAACTTTCATGAAGGACACCTCCATTATGAAAAAAGTCACTTCCTTTATCTCCAAGGGTGATGGTGAGCTTATAGCACGCAAAATATTTTTTAGCATATAAATGGTACTGCCTCTTCAATCCCTTCTCTGGACTACAACCTTGTCGTGGTGGAAGGGCTTGCGTGTTCCTGTGACCTCGAGAGCGTAACTGGCGGGAACTATGTTCCTGGTAGAGTCACCCATGCCAGAATGGTCAATAGGTAGGGACCAGATGGAAGGTAGTCCACGCAGTGTCTGTACCTCAGTGAGGAGGCTGCAAAGGCATCTGTACCCCAGTGGGGCGGCCATTATGGGTGATGGTGGTGTCATGTTCAGAGAAAGGTTGAGGAAGGCAAGGGGAAACCACCTCGACTACCACACTTATCCCAAGCAATCATGATGTGCCAATATAAGAATATTGTAAGTGGCGTAAGCGGGACTCAACCCTCTACGGGGAGTGTCGTGCCCGGCAGTGATAG
>KZ308341.1:386583-443214 GCA_000376725.2 Ladona fulva | reverse complement strand
CTTACGAAAAGAGGACATCAAAAGATTGGAGGCATTTGAGATGTGGGTGTGGCGTAGAATGGAGAAGGTGAGCTGGGTGGATAGAAAAACAAACATAGAGGTACTAGAAATGGTTGGGGAGGAAAGGGTTTTAATTGAAGTAATTAAGAAATGGGTGGGTCAGATATTTAGAGGAGAGGGATTGCTGAAGAATGTAATAGAGGGTAGAATGCAAGGGAAAAGACAGAGGGAAAGGCAAAGGCAAACAAATGTCAGATGACATGAAGGGTGTGGTAAGTTACCAGGTAACGAAGGAAAAGGCTATGAATAGGGAATATTAGGGCACATGGACCTACTGAAAGGTAGAACACTTATGTAAGCCTCTTCAATATTTTTTTCAATCAAACAATTTATACATAAGCATGAAGAGATTTAAATTTCATTAAGTTCATTGCCAATATTATTACAAAGAAAGTCTCTATCTCACTCCATAATCAGCATAGGTCTTTTATTTCATGAAATTTGGCATTCCTTCAGCAATAGATTTGCCAAGAGTAATTCAAAATAAGAGATCTCCCTATTGATGGAATGCTGATCAACATGAATACCTTCCCTCTCCTCTATTCTTTCTCCAAAGCGCCTTCTGTCAATAAATACTCCCTATCACCTTTTCCCTCCTCTTTCTTCATCTACTTTTCCAATTAACTAAAATTTTCAGTTAATACATGTATTTTTCTCCTCACTTCAGCCTGATATGCAAGCATGCTTGCAAATCTGGCTAAGCTGTGAACATAATGTGGACAGATTAAGTTAATTATTATCATTATTATTTCCAAATACACATTTCTGCAAGAAACTGGCTCACAAATGCAATAACATAAGTCAAAATGGTAACAATGAAACAATTTTCTGAATTTCCAGGTTATTTAATAAAGCTTATTTGAAAATAAAACAATTTACTCTTATGTAATCTATAACACCATGGAAGTTTTAAAACATAATCAAGCGCCAAAAATGTAAGTATCACATTTGCCTCAACTTTTTAATAAAATTTCCAACCCAATGACCTCTCTCAGAAATTAATGGATATATATACCGCAGATTTTTCCAAATGGAAAAAAATAGTAATTAAAATCTCAAATTAGAAATATAAGTGATAAATAAAAGCTGTACAATAGAGGAAAGAGCTTCTATAACAAAATCTAAAGCACAATGTTTTTATTCACTGTGCGAGGAAATTTTTGGGATAATGTACAAATATATCAGTACCATAGGTACAAAATAAAAACAACCAACAAGGTTCACTTCATTAAAGCATGGACAACAGCTTTAGCATTTAATGACTTGAGATCTGTGTACGTTTGTCCAGTGCCTACAAATACAATCGGTTGACCAGTAATGTATGTCATAGAGATAGCAGCTCCAACCTGCAAAGAAGGAAATAACACAAAAAATTAGAAACCAGAAAATAAAATTTCTAAAGATGTTTGTAAAATTGAAGACCTTGGTAATAACTTCCTTCATGTATGTAGTAAATACCATAAATAACAAGAAATTACTAAAATGTTAAGTATGAATTATATCAAACAAAGGTAGTATTCCTTCATTTTATTTACAAGAGACTTTGGTGAGAGAAAATTTAAATGGCAGTTGACAAACATAAGACAGGGAACAAACAACAATAATAAACAGTTAAAAGAGAACATTAAATAAAAGATTGTACAAAAGGAAAGTAAGAAATAAAAGGAAAAAAAAAAGAGTTCAGGAAAAAATTCTGCACATTCAAAGGAATATCAAATTGTTAAGGTCTTGGAATATATTTTTATGCAAAGTTATACCGCAACTTATGTAAATTAGATTAAGTTGTTTTTGTCAGACCACATATAGTATAACTTCAGGGTTATCACACTTATCAATGAGGCATAAAATTCTTTTAGGAATACCTCCTAGATTCTTATTTAGAAATGGTAGAATACAAAAACTATTTGAATGATATAGTTTTTTTGAGAAAGAGATAAAGAATGTAAAACCATAAAACTAACAGGAAATTATAAAAAATATTCTATTCACTCAAATATAGATAATATACTAGTCACTTGGTATAAATTCAAGCCAAGTGATAAAACTTAATGAACTTTGTTCTTGAAAACTTTAGAGGCTAGATATCCACCTAACTTGGATATTATTAAGTTTTGCACTTTAATAATCATTAGTTTTATTTTGACACCTCATAAACATCACATGTCAAGAGAAAGATACTGCACAAAATCTATTCATTATTTGATATCTATTTAGATATTCATCCCTCTCTTGTACGTACAGTAAAACCTGTTGAAAACAACCTGCTTATGGTGAATTCCTGCTGAATGTGCAGTCTCCCCCCTAAGATGTTCTGGTAACCACTTATATGGCCTATTTTTCCCATTACCCGATGCACCAAAAACCTCTTTAGACAATAGACCAACTCATTTTATAAAGCATAAATTGTTTACATAATCTGTAGTACCAGCCTCCACTCTGGTTTCCTGCTTCACCTAATATATAATGGTGTTCCTTTGACTCTCTTGCTTTCAATGACTATTATTGTGAGAAGAAAAAGATATGTGAAGCAGGACAATTTCAATCCCTCATTAAGTGCCAATCTATCTCTGAGGTAGAGTGAAATCTTCCTCATCAGTCTCAGTCATTCTTCAGAGCAGACGTTAGATAAAAAAGTCACTTGGTGGTTGAGGAAATGTAAGTTACTAAGCACAGAAGAGTCATGTGGCTACATCCCAAGGAATAAGAGATGTGGAAAAAGCGACATGACTGGGCCTTAAATCCAGGTCTCCCACTTTCCAGGAAGGTATTCTAACCACTGAATTACCATGCTGTATTTCTTCCACACTGGGAATGTTTTTGTGAGCAAGGCAAATATCCTCCATATTTTGTGGCACAAACTGCCACCAGATGGTCCTCACCGAGGCAGCCAACTCACAAAGTGGTCTTATGAGGTAAACCTCATAAAGATATCACAAGGATTGGGTAAAAGTAAATTACTAAGTATGGAATAATCATATGGCTATATCTCAAGGAATAACAGATATGAAAAAAATAACTTGGTGGTGTTTCCTTTCACTATAATCTCAATTTGTAAACACATTGCATGAAGGAAAGAAGTTAGAGGTGACTTTATAAGTATAGGTGTGCATGAAGGAAAAATACCAAGGAGAAATAGACATGAAAAAAGTCTGAAGGGACAGGGACCTGGACAAGGGTCACTCAGCTGCCCGTTAATTCCTATAACCATTGAGCTATTTGGCCAGAACTTGTAGAGATACCATTCAGGATACTTTGTTAAGTTTGTCCCAGTCCCATCAGACAATATTTACAACGAAGATAAGGTGATGAATTAAGATGAATGGTTAAAAATCATGAAGTAACTTCTGTTACAATATAGAGGTAAAAAGAAAGGGTTTATAAGGCAAATAACACAAGGTGTACCATAAATCAATTTTATAAAGAAGGAATCCTAGAAAGGATAAAATTACAAAACTTTAAATACCTTATCATCAATTGTGTCAAATTTTGTGAGAACAATCCCATCGATGAGATGAGGATTCACAGAGGATGAAAAATCAGCCATGGCCTTGTTAAACTTCACCAGCTGATCCACTGCCTCATTTCCAACAAGAGCCTCCCCAACAAATAATACAAGGTCTGGCTCATTAACTTTTATCAACTGAAAATAACATGGGAGAAGTATTTGAAAATGATATTAAATCAGCAGCAAACTTTACACAGACTAATAATTTGAAATAAACATATGAAAATACATATTTATTCTTCTGTAGGGAGCAGTAACTAATACTTAAGCCAATCCTAATAACTAACTGACAATTCTATCAGTTATAACAAACCAGTATTTTATTTCATTTTAAAATAATTAAAAATTTATTTTTCGATCTACTATGCATCCATGCTATATCTGACTACAGTCTCCTTCACTAATGAATCAAAAACATAATTAATGAATCATAAAATTCTTAAGAATTTCACCAACATTTGTGACAAATATATTTAAAGAATGGGTTTCAACTTAAATATAGTAGAATCCTGACAAATAATACTTTAAAAACTTACTCAATCATAGATTCTCTACTCAAATGAGTTAAGCTAATTTTTGGAGAAAAAAATCGCAAAATCTACTTAAAATCATTAACTTTGGCAGGCTTTCATTGATTTCCGTTCGCTGTTATGTGTAGCATAATCAGCCACCGCAAATTGAAGCACGAGGCGACTACTCTCTCGGATATGAAAGTCAAAAACTAAAGTTCTGTTCAAGATATCGTCTCTAAACAAACTGTAAATAAACATTTCAACGTTTTTCTCAATTTCTCTTGCGACAAGTTCTTCGTCACTTGAGGAACAAAAAATTGTAGGGGACGTATAAATTACACTGCACGACCAAATTTTTCGAAAGTTACATTCCAATTTCATAATTTCTTACAAAGACGTGATTACTTAAAAATTAATCTCATGTGATTTGTATGCGTTCGAATGATGCAAAGAGCAATCACAGAAAAAAGCAGCATTTTATGTTGTGTAGGAAGATAGTAATGGCAGTTTCAAAAATGTTCATGGGTGAAAATTGCAGCCATTCATTCAATATTTGCTTTAAGCTTTGTTTCTTTTAATATAAAAGCATAAAATCTTCATCACTGTGTTGATAAAGTCATTCTCATTCAAACTTCATCAGAATTTAAGTTGAAATCGACCATCGTATACTACGAATCTTAATTTTATCCATCCGAATCAGACGCTCTGCGTAAAGGAGACCCGGCGTGAGGCTAGCTACCTTCCTTACGGAAGAATACATGTTTTTTTTCTCCTGTAAGATCCCATACTGACTAGAACGGTTGAAACGGACTATAGTAACATAATATCCACAATTATAAAAATCTTAGCCAGAAATTTTATCATATTAAGACTTCCATATGATGATCAATATCATGAGCAGCATCAAGAGTATTAAAATTTCAGTCATTTGCAGCCTGGTATAATTTATACAATTTACCTTAGCTAAAGCCCTCATAAGTGGTTCATTGTCCTGCATGCGACCAGCAGTATCAACTAAAACAACATCAATTCTGGAGTCACGGGCAAAGTTGATAGCCTCCATAGCAATTCCAGCAGCATCTTTTCCTAAAATATCAAAGAAAACTGATTAAATGAAAGAGTGATGTTTGGAATTTTAAAAGGAGCTCAGTAAAGTAACTTTTGATTTTAAGTTAACTCTACAAGAAAAGACATTTTATGGAAGAGAGAAGTCCATTTACGAAGTTATTAAGTTTGTATTATTATGTTTCTCTTTCTTTGAATTCTTGCTTCTATACTCAACATTATAAATTCATAAAGTGACACATATAGGCTATAACAGCCACAATAAGCACATATCAAAATATTTCAATAGAAATTAGGTCCTTTAGCTCTTTCATTTTACAATTGATTACATCAACTCCATCTCATTATTTTCAAACTACAAGGAGGACTCGTCTTTGACAGATTCATCTTTCTTGATTTATACTATTTTGTGGAACATCCTTTGCAATCACACTCTTGTTAACCCTTTCATTGCAGGCAATACATGATGTAACAGCCTTATAAAAATATTTTCTTAAGGTGTGCTGCAACAAATGCAAAGTAGGAGACTTCTGGTGCCAGTTAATAAAAGTCTGGGTTAATAAATGGCTTGGTCTCAACTCATATTGAAGTGTTCAGTATTGGGAGTGGAATTACATCCACCACCATGACGAAGGGGCTGGCACTGACAGGGTTAATCGGTAGTGTATCAGCAATGTTAGTGGCACTCTTTTGTGGTTAAAAATCAACCAAAACTTCGTAAATTCTCATTTTGATTGTTTATTTTGATTTCTGCCAATATATATTGACATTCTATTTCATAACACAGTATTACTGTTGATTACTGGTATAAATTTAAAAAAACCCTGTAAGTTAGGCAATGTTTCCCAATTTTATTATTACAGTTTCTATAAAACTTTATTTTTATTAATTTGTCTCATCAGATATTTTGTCCATAAATTAATTTCCTGTCTCTTTCTCCATTTTCAGTTTTCATCAATATAAAGAAAAATTCCATTTTTCTATAATTTTATTTCTGCTATTTCGTGGTATTTTTTGGAATGAGATACCCACAAAAGATGAGACTTTCCTGTGTAAAATACTCAAAACATAGTTTTTGATACATCTAAAAATTAAAAAAAAAAGGATTGATTATGAAAATAAATGAGTATATTTTAACATAATGGAGCATTAAAGTAAGAACAAATGCTCGGTCGAAGAATTTAAGGCACTAAAGACTAAGTTCATTTAACATTACCTAGTTGTTTTTATTTTTTCCGGAATTGGCTGCATGGATATTCCCACTTTTTAGTTTAAAAACACTGAAGGAGGTTCTCTTTTCTTGCATATCAATCCTCAAATTAGAAACCCCAATATCACTCAGTACTATGGGATCCCACTGTTACACACTCTCAGATACAACAATCCTTCTTATTATTCCAATAAATTAGCTTATACATAATTATTTATTTTTGTTCTTTTAACTCAAGATAAAAATTCTTATATTAACTTTATTTTATCTCATTAACTTTTGATTTAATCTTCAAAAAAATATGAATGTTCATGGTTAAGTTGGGAAATCTTGATAAATTAAAACATTAGAGTGTGTAGTAAGAGAATAAGTAATAAATCCTTCACAAATTCTGAGGTGCCAACATTTAAAGAATTTACAAGCCAATAATGAGAAAATTAATGAAACTGAAATCTGAAATTTTAAGAACACTCATAAGGTAGATAGATATACTAATGACATTTAAGCTCAGCAAGTTACATGAGTTATCAAAAGTATTCATTTTTAGAAACTTAATGGAAGAGAACATAGGTTACATGCTAATTTAAAAACTATAAGCAATGATAAAGCTTAAAAAAAGGTAGACAGGATCATCAATTATTATTTTAAACCCCTCCTAAACACTTTGTATTTACCATAGCCTTTTTCATAGAGTTGAACCATCTGTAACCCATTATGCTTTTCAGGAGGATGCAAAGAATTTAAATATCGGGTATGAGTGCGAAGTTGTTCGACAGCACCAGCACGGAAAGTGTCACATGCTGCAATCAACACCCTGAAGTTATTTTCAATAAGCCAAAAGCATATCTGAAAAGAAAAAAAATTGACTATCAGTTCAACCATAAAATCCAATTATCATATCTTAAATGCTTCAAAGGATATAAAGTGGTAGTCATTTTAATTAAGCCTTTTGCCAAGAATGGTGATGATTTCTTTAAACTGACATGCATACTCTGATTACTGCAACTTCAATCCAAAGAAGCTATCTGTATTATTGGTAAAACAAAGTTATTGATGTTGATACACATTCATTTCCCCAAAATCTATGAGTCATGGTATCCATGTGTATTGAAAACCTTGGGCTAAAATGTTATCATTGTTACACAGCTCACTAATGTGAATAAAACTGACAGCCAATTAAATATAAACATTTTGGCAAAGGACATTGACAAAGTATGCGCTTGGAATATTCCTGATTAGAGAGACATCCTTTATAATTCATCAAAGGACATCGTTGTTCAAAAACTTAGGACAATATCTTCATTATTAATTTGAAGATATAAAGAATATGAAGCATGAAAATATATAAATAATAGATAACCTTGGCTAAATTTGTAGACTTTCCAACACCATTCACTCCACAGAATGTGATAACATATGGGCGATTCTGTCGCTGAGCTTCAATAACATCTCTCAGAATGTCAACACGTCTGCGTGGTGAGAGAATCTGAACTAGAGCCTCATTAAGGGAAGACCGCACAGTTGACGCCACACTATCAAAAGTTCCTAAAACCTAAAAAAATTTACAAAAATTAATTATAAAGCAGTTCAAATATCTTCACTTATTAATATCTAAGATGCTATTTCACTCCTAAAAGAAAGATAAGGAAGTTGTTTTCCTTCAAATGTAACTATTCTGGAGGAAAAATTTCACAGTTCATAACCATGTAGGAACAATAAATCTCAGAGCATAGAAACTTAATCTACAAGAAGAGAATACAATGAACAGAATTACAAGAAATGTCATCCAATTCTATCCATGTCAGCAAAAAGCCAAATCCAAAGCTATGAATGGCCCTCCAATGGCTGATAAACATTTACCAGATTTTTCCTTTTTAAATACTTAAACTTCCGGCATGCAGAAACATCAGCATTGTTGTTATATGCTTGGATGCGCTCATCTTTTCAGCTATCTCTTTTAAACTTCATATGACGAAGGGTTAGATGTAAGAAGAGACTTAATAGCCTTAATCTTGCCCAAATAAAGTTGCATTACTATTATTTTTATTATTATCAACTTTATGAAATTATTTGGCCTTATGAGAGCTAATCCCTTATCTATGCAGCCGATTCTCATTTACCATATAAAATTTCATGAAAATCACCTCATCTTTTAGTTTTCTATTTGAAAAACATTAGATGGTTAATATGAAGTAACTCTCTGCATTTGCATTCCAGGCAGTTTTTGCCAAAAACATCTGGCAGTAAGACAGATTAGACTGCCAAAGTGATGCAATCCAAATGATTGTAAAATTGATGAGAAAAAAGTTAAAGGTATGAAACTTTCGGATTCTCCTTGGATGTCATAATAGCATACCGCAACTAAGGAGTACAATAAATTAAAGATGTACAAAAGAATCTAGAGGGTAATTCAAACATCACCAAATTTCTTACATTAACTGTATCAATGCTCCAATACAGCAAGTTCACATTTCACTCTTACCTAGGGTATATTTGCATTGCTTAGGCATAATTATTATTGATTTATGTTTGTCAAGGAAAATAGACAAATGATTATCATGAATCATGGGCTAATACAAATATCCCTCATTCCTTATGAACTCTCAAGATTTGATGAATCCTATTCTTCTATTCATTCTTTCCACAAGTTACATAGTACAAAATCAACTGATCATTTTTGGCTTCTTCGAACAATTGCTTCTCCTCCAACTTTTTCTTCACTTTGGCATAAGTTTTCATGTTTGAATTTTCTTAATTTTTATTGATTTCAGCTTGCTGTACAATTTACATCACCATTCAACCCTCTCTTCCCTGATATTTCACAAATACTTATACATTGGAAAGTAATTAAAGATTATTGAACTTAATTACAATATATATCTAATTACTAATTACATAAATANACATTTTTTTAATGCAAGGTGAAGTATGTTTACATTTACAGGGAAAATTTTGGTATGTTGGCTACCCTGACAAGTTTGACCTTATTTCTACTGTCGAACCATTTCAAAGACGCTTCCGTTTTACGGATGAATATGCTTTGAGAGTGACCCTCTAAATTTCCTTTCCCTGAAATTATTTTCACCAGTTTTAAAAGTAAAGTTAGAAGAAGCATTAGAAGATAAGAGAAGTTTGCTGCCACTGTACAATAATATACCTCAACCAAACGTTGCATTACTATTATTTTTATTATTATCAACTTTATGAAATTATTTGGCCTTATGAGAGCTAATCCCTTATCTATGCAGCCGATTCTCATTTACCATATAAAATTTCATGAAAATCACCTCATCTTTTAGTTTTCTATTTGAAAAACATTAGATGGTTAATATGAAGTAACTTTCTGCATTTGCATTCCAGGCAGTTTTTGCCAAAAACATCTGGCAGTAAGACAGATTAGACTGCCAAAGTGATGCAATCCAAATGATTGTAAAATTGATGAGAAAAAAGTTAAAGGTATGAAACTTTCGGATTCTCCTTGGATGTCATAATAGCATACCGCAACTAAGGAGTACAACAAATTAAAGATGTACAAAAGAATCTAGAGGGTAATTCAAACATCACCAAATTTCTTACATTAACTGTATCAATGCTCCAATACAGCAAGTTCACATTTCACTCTTACCTAGGGTATATTTGCATTGCTTAGGCATAATTATTATTGATTTATGTTTGTCAAGGAAAATAGACAAATGATTATCATGAATCATGGGCTAATACAAATATCCCTCATTCCTTATGAACTCTCAAGATTTGATGAATCCTATTCTTCTATTCATTCTTTCCACAAGTTACATAGTACAAAATCAACTGATCATTTTTGGCTTCTTCGAACAATTGCTTCTCCTCCAACTTTTTCTTCACTTTGGCATAAGTTTTCATGTTTGAATTTTCTTAATTTTTATTGATTTCAGCTTGCTGTACAATTTACATCACCATTCAACCCTCTCTTCCCTGATATTTCACAAATACTTATACATTGGAAAGTAATTAAAGATTATTGAACTTAATTACAATATATATCTAATTACTAATTACATAAATACAAGGAAGTACCTCAAAGATTTGCACTAATTCATTTTAGTAATAATGTATCACTGATTTCAAAGTGGTACAATTTTCAGGCAATTATGGTAAAGATATACCTCTAAAAATCATGTAGCCACATACTTTCTCAGTAGAAGTTATAAGTTTCAAATTTAAATTCAAGAAAACAGGCTGAAATGTGGTGGATATTAGGTTATATTTGTAGATACAGATTCAAAAGAATAATCTAAAAACAATTAGATACCTTTCCTTCCAATTTAGCAGAAACTGAGTCACAAAGTTTTGATGAAATGTCAGCAGCCACATTCTTAGCAATAAGATGATCCTTCAACTTCTCCAGAATAGGCTTCATATCCTCTTGTGAAAGATTTTTGCTACCAACCAATCCCCTGGAAATATAGGTTTAAATTTTTCAAAGCAATAATTGAAATAAAATGTAATTTAGGCAAGAATTATTTTCCAGATATGTATCCACTGATTCTGGAATCTGTAGAAATGTCTAGCAGATACAAAAATAAAAATTTTGTTTCCTCAAGTAAATTCCACTTTCCAAGTACTATATAGCAATACTTTAAGCCCTCAATTCATTCTTACTTCTGAATAATTTCAGAAACTTTGATTGGATGAGGCAAACCTTTATTACAACTTTCATCACTAAAACTGAATTCCAAATCATCCCCAGTAAAACAATGAATGCCATTAAATCTGGAATTTTTTTATTAAAGATGGGAAGGTTCAGTTTTTTATAGTGAAGTCTCAATGGGTATGTAAATAAAAGGATTTTAAAAAATCAGATCATTATAATAAGATATAATTTTCACAAAAGCTTCCTAATATGCTGTAGATTCTCAAATACATTAATAATAAGGTATTACTGAGATCTAAAATATTGAAGGAATAGATGTACAGGTACTCCACTGTACAGCTTTTGGTTGTACAGTTGAGTACCTATACATCAAGGTAGCAACGCTGTAAGGACATCCTCCCTTCTCCTCCTTGACAACCACCTGGATAAATACTGTAACCCTTACCAGTAGCAGCCAAGGTTTTGCAAGTTTGGAAGTGTAAAGGAAATGGTCCTAAGGATGCCAGATATAAAGGTTAAGAAAACACAGACTCAATTTTAATAAAAATATTGATGGAAATGTTGCATATATATGATAAGAAAAAGATAAATCAAACAAATTTTTCTTAGACAATGCCGATTGTCAAGTTGCAATTTAGAATTGTGAAAAAGGTATAGTCTTTGGTAACGTTATGGTCTTCCAATTAACTAACTAACCTCCTAAGCTATTTGAAGATACATCCAAGTTAGTAATTCATATTTTCAAAGAAAGATATGTGAAAGTAATCAATTAGGGAAGTAGAGTCATGGTGCATGCACCCCCTGCCACAAGCTAAGAGGTGGCTTGCAGGGTATATATGTAGATGTGAGTAAATTTCAAAGTAAGCGTATTAAGGAATGGCAAGATGACCTTTCGGAGATGCACAGTGTCCTCTTGTATTATAGAAATCAAGTCAAGCCTGGTATCCTTTGCACCTGTAGGCATCCTTAACATTGCAGACTACTGGAATAGGAGGTAGAGATAATGGCCATGATTTGGGGGGGAGTCATCTGCACCTTAGGCAGAGATGTCCCCCTCCATTCCATTTATTGAGGTTAAAAAATATCTTAATAAAGGATGTACCACTATATAAAAATGGTAGAGGACATGTCTATAGAAATTTATTTATAATCTGTTCATGTAACCAATGGAATTACTACATTTGAATGCTTCAACCACTCGGTCACTTCTAGTTGTTCTTTTTGCAGAGCACCATAGAATCTAACAGAGTAGATTAGGTAAGGTGTTAATACACTCCCTACAGTATGTCACTGGTGGCTCATGAGACATAAACCTAAAATCTAAATATTGTCCATATGTGATGACGAATAAGGCATTCGTCTCCAGAAATTTTACAATGAAGGAAATATCATAAAAAGAAGCAGAATTTGACATCAAGAACTTCTCAATATGTTAAATTAATAATTTTCCACTCACTCTTAGGGATTACTCAAAGGGAGATTATTAAACCACAATCAGCAGTGTATCAAGAGTAGCATTGGTTAATTACTTCTTACACATTAAATACATTTTGAAATAATGACTTCATTGGTATAGATATTGATCGTAGATTTCTATGGTGTTTACTTTTTACTAATGAAATCACTGGTTAATTTGAAATATTTTACCAATAAAAATTAGGAAAAATTGACCTAAACCTAACATTAATAAAATGCTATCACCACCAAATATTCATGCTGACTAAAGACTAATGAAATCGAGGATATGTGAAATTTACTTTCGGCTCCATTAATTTAAAAACAGAATTCCATTTACCTAATATTGCAAAGGTTATCTTTAATAATAAAGTTATTTATACAAGATTCTAATAAAATCCATTTAAAATGTCTGACATAAAGTTCCCCACCACTCTCTTCGGCAGTTTCCTGAGATTGAGGATTATATGCATTGTAATACTTTAATCGGATTGCTTCCCCTATAATAAGCCCTACATTAGGCATCAAATACAATGTGGTGGATTGAGTCTGATGTCAGTTGACCACTGCAATCAAATTGGTTGCGGTTGCCAAAAAATTGGTCCAAGGTCATGAACCCACCTGTATTTCTGTCTGCACTCGATGACTATGGGTGTATTTTGTTCCCACAATCTGACTCACATGAATTTGATAAAACATGCTCTATACTTGTAGCATGATGTGTAATAAAGGTAAGGTCGCCAATTTGACAAGTAATTCCTAGGCCATTCAATCGGATACAGAACTATGCACTTCCTGCTTCACTGCCACATGGTAGTCTGTAATTGTGAATGTCAATACCCTAAGGTCCAAACCACCTTAGGATGAGAGTTTGTGAATCAGAGGTCCTCAATGTTGATGTTCCTGGGTAAAGATGTATTCTCATCTCACAATATGCAACATTTCCATCAACGTTCTTCTTCAAATTAAATCTGTGTTCTCTTAACCTTTATAACTGGCACCCTTCATAGGACTACTTCTTTAACCTGCATTGATTTAACTTTTTTATATACCCCAGTGAACCAGTGAAAAGATGTATTTTAAAATGTCAGTGTAAATCAGCTTAAAAACACAATTATAAACAAAGGGAGTATTATTACCTGAACATAGAAAAAACAGAGCGTGTTTTAGGAGCCTCTTTTTGAGTAGGCTTGGACGGAACCATTTGCTCTGCCTCATCGCTTTCTTCATCTTCTGTATCACTTTCCACCTCAATATCTCTTATTCCTCCAATCATCTGACCAACCATCTGGAGATATATTATCCCAAATCAATATGAATTAAAGAACACAATGTGTCACACTAATTAATCTTTGGAGAAAATCTTGGGTTGTCAGCCAGGTAAGTGTTCAGGAAACTGATGTTTAGGCTACTGAATCTCTAGCTATCTTCAGGGATGTGGTCACACAACTCAAAAAATTGGTTTCCTGAGAACTTACACAGCTGACAACTGACGAGCATTTTCTTCACATAATTTGCCATGAAAAGTTCAGTCTTCCCAATTAATCATCAATTGATTTACCAAAAATATAGGAAAAAGTAATGAGGACACACATGTACAATACAATTTATGAGCAATATTAACTCGTTTAAGTATAGAAGGAATGGCTTAGATTGCATACATTACTATCAGGAAGAGTTGATTTATTTTCCACTCCATCAACAGGCTTATCAGTGGTTCTTTCAAGTGAAGCTAAATCTTTGTTGTTTCCTCCTAGATCCCAGATTCTAGGCTTTTTTCCTTCTTTAGCTGGCTTAGGACTCTTCCTAAAATATAAAGAAGTGGTTTCAATAATAAAAATAAAAGCTTTAAAAATATGTAAATAATATAAATAGCAAATGTTTATGATATAAAGTAAAATGATCTAAAATGTTCATATATTATAAAAAGGAAGTCAAATACGTTATCAACAATAGAAAATGGGGCCCATTAATTTATCTTCAAATCAACAAATGTTTCAACTTATTCAACATATTTTAACCTGATGGTTACTGAGATATCAATGGAAGACTAAAAAGTAAGCAAGAGTAGACTGCCTGACTGAACATGAAGAACCAGAATAATGTAATAGTCAGAGGCAACAGTCTGTAGTAACTCATAAATGCCACTGGGTGTAGGATTAGTGTTGAAAACCACTGTAGATATGCAACCTTAAATGAATATAGGTTCCCTTACCTGAGTTAAAATGGAAATAATTATTTGTTTAATTTAGATGAATTACTTTTAACTAAAATTAAAATATCCATTTTAGTCTCATTATTACATCTTTAGGATTCCTCCATAAGAGTATAAATACAAGATATCAATTATATTATTCAAGGTGGAAATTTAAACTTGAAACAATAAAGATAAAGTCAGTATTCAGGGAATGTCCTTTCAGTGCAAGGAATGTTATGGTGTATCATACATAATCATAACAGATCCTGAATACACAAGTGATATTTTTAATGCATAATAACAAAATTCCTCAATATGCTGCTTTAAACTTCATAACCTAATACGCTCAAGGAAGAGCATATATTCTAATATAGGGGAACAAAGGATGGAAGACTTGGAGGAGTTGACTTCTTGATTAACAAGAAATGGAAAAATAATGTGGAGAAAATAGAAAGTGTATCTGACAGAATATGTAAGCTCATCTTCAGGATAAATAAGCATTACTCTGTTCAGATCATCCAAGTTTATGCACCAACAGCATCAAACAGCGAAGAGGAAATTGAAACTTTCTACCAGACTCTCAGCAGGGAACATGACAAGGAAGATCACTATTATAAAATCATCATGGGCGATTTTAACGCTTGTGTAGGTAAGCAGGAAGCAGATGATGCTGTCACAGGAAAACATGGACTAGGACAGAGAAATGAACGAGGTCACGCCTGGTAGAGTTTGCAGAGTGCACCAATATGTACATAACAAACACATATTTCAAGAAGAATCCTACAAGGAAGTGGACTTGGAGAGGTCCTAATGGTTTAATAATAAGAAACAAAATAGATGACATATTGGTTAACAAACTCAACACAGTCACTAATTGTGAAGTTCTAAACAACTTCAACACCTGAAGTGACCATAGGATAGTTAGATGCAGAATGAAGATTAACATCAGAATGGAGCGAAAGAAGTTGGTCTCAAGCAGGAAACTGGAGGTAAGTATTACAAAATTAGAAGAAAATAGGAAAGAGTTCCAGCTGGAACTTAGAAATAGGTTTTCAGCACTCCAAGAAGAAAAACTGGAAGCCAAAGTCATGGAAGTTGTGAAAGCAGCAGCAGAAGAAGTAGCAAGCACACCAAAAAGACCAAAGGATTAGAGGTTCAGTGTCAGTCCCAGGAAAATGACGAAATAGCAAAAGCAACTGAAACACTCAGACTTGCCAGAGGAAAATATCAAATATGTTGAGCTATGCAAGTCTATCAGAGAGGCAATGAAGGAAGATGTACAGAATTTTAACGAAAGAATTGTGCAAGAGGCTATAGAGAACAACAAAAGCATGAAGAGGGTCAGAAAATGCCTAGCAATGGGAAAGAAACAAATCTTGGTCGTCCAGAAAGAAGATGGCACAACAACTTCCAATAGACAAGCAATACTGAGGACAGTAAGAGAATATTTCACCAACTTATACAAGTAGAAAGAAAATGTTGAAGAGGAAAACCAAGAAGAAACACAAAACTCAGAAAATCCCCCCTCTATTCTCCCAGTAGAAGTAACAGAGGCCATCAAGAAGATGAAGAATGGAAAGGCATGAAGAAACAGAGGAATTCTGGATTGAGAAGGGAGTGAGACAAGGTGACTGCCTTTCACCAATCCTTTTTACAGCCATTCTGGAAGAAGTTTTTAAAACCTTAAGACTGGGAGGAAAGAGGGCTTCGGATCAATGGAGTGCACATCGGTCATTTGAGTTTCGCAGATGATATAGTATTCTTCGCAACCAACGGTTAATACAATTAAAATACTCTAAAGGATTTCTGTGACGTTTCATGAACAATCCTGATGTTCAAAAATACAAGGAAACTGAAAACAAATGTTTCGAGAGCTTAAAAAGCTCAAAAAGGTATCTAGACTTGAAAAATAAAGAAGACAGAATTTTTTTTTACTGAAAACTGAAAAGAGAATACTTGGTTATACCATTATCATCCACAACTACTAACTTGGAATTTATTCAGAGAAACTTCTCCAAATGATATTCACTTGAAAAATAGGATGTAGATCCTAGGGGTGCTTTTGAACCTTTTTAAGGGACTGTATAGAGAAAGACTGCCCATTCAGAGTGAGCATGGTTCTCGAACCCTTTTGATTGCTGTCTAAGGTACTGCCGAGATAATCTCCTTGTCAAGTGTCCATTAGCAAGGCACCAAAGGCTCAGAATGGATACTGAGGTAAGGTCATGGGCATTCCTATCTACTTTATTCCTAATGTCCTACAATGCCCACCAAATAGATCTTTGTTTATTTAGAGAAAGAATGTTGACTATTGGAAATATATTATTAGACAAGTGTGAAACCTCATAACACCGCTTTGTGAGCCGGCTGCCTCTGTGAGGACCTCGGATGGCAGGTTGTGCCACTATGTGGAGACTGCCAGTCTTGCTCACAAAGCATTCCCTTAACAGTGTGAGAGAGACGCGGCACGGTAGTTCAGTGGTTAGAATACCTGCCCGGAAAGTGGGAGACCTGGGTTCGAGTCCCAGTCGTGTCGCTATTTTTCACACTTGTTATTCCTTTGGGATTTTCGTAGGTTTTACAACCTACTAAGTTACCTTCCTTTCCTTTATCCTTATATTATTAGACTATTGGAATTATATTAATATAAGCTTGCAGTATGCAAGCAAAAACTCACTGCTTGTCCGTTTTTCCTTTCTTTGGTCCTCCAGCCATTTTTTGTTGCAAGCGTAATCTATTTTGTCTTAGAGTTTCTTCATCTAGCTCCCCATTGGAGTTAACTAACGGTTTTGGAGGCTCTATTTTGACTGGTTCTGCTACTTTGACTAAAGAAGAAAGTTGAATACTTCATCTTCATTTCAGCTCAAATTATTTTATAATTCCACCATTCCAAACATGCAACATATAAATTTAGTATTTACTTACGTATGCCATCACCATTCATGCTTCCCATCTTTTTCTTTCCTTTCCCTGAAATTATTTTCACCAGTTTTAAAAGTAAAGTTAGAAGAAGCATTAGAAAATAAGAGAAGTTTGCTGCCACTGTACAATAATATACCTCAACCAAACCAGCTTTAATAGTCAAAGTTCCAGCAAAACATAATAAAACATTTTAGTGGCCCTATCTCACTAACATTTTTGCTTTACTTTTCATTTTTAAACAATATATAAATTACTTGTGCATTTTGGCATGTCTATGACCAATATGTATTTATTGGTTTTAATAATCCATTTCCTTGAAACTTATAGTTATTCTTAGGGCAAAATTCTTGAACTTTTTGGTTGTCAAGAACTATCCATACATTATTTACTCTCTGTACTAGAATTTTTCTATNTGGGATAAGATTGAAGTTTGGTTTTGTATGATGTGCATCTATTCCTAAGTTTGCTTTAAACTTGTTTAAATGGTTAAGTTGGTTGTAACCATCCTAAGTTATTTTGCATAATAAATGATTTCAATAATAGTTCAAAGAAGTTTCTATCCTTCTACCTTGCCGGAGATATCTACATAATTAAAGAAAATATAAATTCAATGAAAATTGCTCATTTGTATGAAAAGGTTTTAAGCATAATGAGAGTAGTAAAGTAATATTTAATGTAATTCACATTAATTCTTTGCAGTTTACTTTTGGAAGTACTAATTCATGAATATCATTAAATAAATATTGGTAATACAAAGACAGAAAAGAAAATGATTTAACCATCATCCATAGCAAATACTGATGAGTGAAAAGTTGTACTATTATATAAATAGACTTAAACAACACAAACTGTACATCATAAATGATTTTTAGAAAGAAGACCCAAATTTTCATTATTGACCCTGTTTTGCTACATATTAAGAAGACGGCTTAACATTTAAGGCTGTGTTAAATAGGACACCAAAGGAAAGACCACCTGAAATATCAAGAGTTTAATGGTGGGATCAAATCAAAGGCTGGAAGATGTTACAAGTAAATGACACCAAATAGGAAATAAAGAAAGATGAGCCACTGTTAGTAAGATCTAAGCTAACTAAGGCCTAATACCGTTTGAGTGATCATGTTAGTGAATGGCAATAAATACAGGACTTAAATTTTGACATCAGTAGACGAGAGAGTGAATCAAGAAGTTCCCCAACACTTCACCAAGAGAAAGATTGATTGAAGAGGTGACATTAAAATTGAAATGAAAATTTTACAGCTGAATATGGATAGGCCAGTAAAGTATTTAATTATTTTCACTTCCAGTCAACCTTGCAGGTCTAAGCCAACCGTTTAACACAAAAACAAACTTAATAATTAAGCAATAGCTCCAGCAATGGCGCATACTTGACTATAAAATACTTACCCGTCTTTTTGTTCTCTTTTTCTTCCCCTTTCCTTTCGATCATTGATGACACTGTCTTTTTCGATTTCTGTGATTCTTCGAAGGTTCTCATTTGTTTAGGAATACGTGCTTGCTGTTTACTCCAATGCTCCGCGGCTGACAAAACCGCTTGAAAGTTGTCAGAAAAATCAAAGTCCTAAAAGTAAGGCAGAAGACAATCACAAGTCCTAGTCATATATATAGTTTATATAAACTGAAAAACTTACCTGAAAATACCTTCCTTGCTGAAGATCACATTTGTATTTGTCACGAAATTCCAGATGAACATCATTAAGAAATTTATCCACGTAGGATAACTGCAATATCTTCTGATAAGCCACAACAAATACAAGTTCAAATTCATTGTCCAACTTATACTTCAATGTCAAAGCATTGTGCTCGAAACTGTTGTTACCGGTCCTCTCCTGAAAGAGTAATTCAGGTTAGTACCAAACATATGGAGGTCAACATGGTCCTAGAGAACAGCTGTGACAAAGGGAGTAATTTGATTATAAATTATACTAACCTGAAGAATTACGCCCCTTATTAGAGCATTCACGGAAGGGGTAAATATCTGGCTTGTACTTTGGAAGCACCAAAGTACTATCCCGCCTTTGCTGAAAATTGTAAACAAATCGAGCATGTTGGTGAGAATCGAATACCGACTACGGAGACTAAACAGCTGTCCCTTCCGCTGACAACTCACCCAACTCACTAATCGCGACTCCGGAAGTGACGATTTCTGCGATTTCAATTTACTGAAATAATTTATATTTATTGTGTTTGTTACTTTAACTAGGAAAAAGATCTCTATATTGCTTCATTAGCGTTTGTTAGCAAAGTTAACTAATAGTCTTCTGGATTTAATCGATTTTAATTCCTCAGTAAAATAATAAAAACTACAATAAATTTGATGAATCAAATCAATCTCGCAAATCCTAAAAATTCAGAAGTTATGTATTGATTATGTTAATGTCAAAGATCAATTGTTGGGGGACAGTGTTCTTGAACTGTACATAAAAAATAAGAGATAATTTACTAAGGCTGATAGGCTTAAACATTTTGAGAAAGAAGCGATGTTAGAAATGTCTTCGCTGTAAAATTTTAATTGCCATACAAATATCTTTCATGCTCTTCATCATCTAGCAATTTATTTAAAAAAATGAAAAAAGTACAAATTAGAAGCTTTCATTAGAAATAAAACAGTAAATATTGCTCAACGAGTATAATATCGTAGTAATACTGGAACCTTTTCAAGGAGATGAGAGTCTTTTAAAATCAGATCAATTTTGGTAATTAACAGCGTAAATTCCACACTTAACACGTTCTCGAAAGCGAAATCAAAGAATAAACATTTTTTTAATGCAAGGTGAAGTATGTTTACATTTACAGGGAAAATTTTGGTATGTTGGCTACCCTGACAAGTTTGACCTTATTTCTACTGTCGAACCATTTCAAAGACGCTTCCGTTTTACGGATGAATATGCTTTGAGAGTGACCCTCTAAAATTTTAAAATTAATTATCTACTAATTTTTGAAGATGTGACAGAATAATTCTAAGACTGGGATGAAGAAATTACTGTGAAATTTATCGACGGATACTTCTCTGATTATACTTGCGTATGTAGGCTCGGTGGAGCCAGCCATTACATCGTACTCACATGACCTGTTGTTTGGCCCCGTGATCAGGAGGGCCGAATTACTGGCAAATTCAAAACTATCTCATAGTGCTTTCCAATGGATATGCTAGATCAAGCGCTGGAAAACAGGTAATCTTTTATTAAAGTAGTTCTATTTTAGTAACCAATGATTTAGCATATGCTACATACCCTTAAACATTTTTATTGGAAGTTTTCTGATCATCTCAGAGTATATATTTGTCCTTTTATAAGTTTTATGGTAAAGCAAACGCTGAATTTTGGGGTATAATCGAAGTTTATCGTGTGTATTTGCGGATAACTTGTGTCGAACCCCACTGGAATTATAAAGACATTGACTGATTTTAAGTCAGCTGTTTATAATCAGTCTTTTCGATCGATTTTAATATTATTGTTGCGGATTCACTGTACGCCGAGGGATGATGGAATAATAATCATATAAACCAGTCATCTTTGTTCTAATGGAAATTGAATATCACATTGAAATGCGAATTCTCTCCTTTGGATATTATTTAGCCAAGACAAAGATGGAGATTCACCTCACGATAATTCAGCACTTGGTGACAAAGAAGTTCTTGCTGCACAAAATCTAACAATTGTCGAAGAAGATGGATCCCTTGGTTCAGCAGGAGAATTGACCTCTGGCGAAGTCGCGGAAGATCAAGCTGCTGTAGCTGGTCTCTCTCACACGCAGTTGCTTGATCCTAGTGGAAGCGTGCAATACCAGTTCCGTACAGATAACGGTCAGGCAGGTTCGTTTTGAAACGCTTCGTATTTCATTACGTACAATTGTTGCTCTGAGGTTTTATCAATTCAGTTCACTCGGTTAATGATTTGGTCCTATGTGTAGTTTTCAAGTAAGTATTCTCTGACATACAACTTGCTATATCCGAGTTCAATACTTAATAATGAGTAATCTTGTGGTATGAAAGAGACTGATGTTGCAAGTATATACACTTCCTTACACCTTTATGAGAGTGAGAATATCTTTTTAAAGAGAACAGAAATAGTGCATATTTTTAAATATGGGTAGTTATGTGGGTAACAAGTAGCGAAGTTTTCTCAGCATCATCTGCGGTGATGTGAAGTATGGAAATAAGTTGGAAGTAAATTCATTTAGTTACTTTACTTAGGTTTGCGCAGGATTGATGTTAAGTTAACGTATTGAGTGATAAATTTATACTTAACTAATTTTGCCGAAAAAATGAACACTCATATGACAAAACTCTTTTCAAGGAACAGTTACTTATAGAGTTGTTCAAGTTGCCTCACCTGGTGAATCACCTGAAGTTCTACCTCAGATTGTATCCTCTCCATCTGGTTTTTCTTCACCAAGTCAGCAAGGGGTACAAGCAGTACTGACTAGCCCTTTGAATGGTTAGTAAATTAACTGTAAATGTCACATTTTTTAATTACTGGTTATGGCTACTATTATTGATCAGAGAAGCTACAAGTCTTTGTCATGCATATTCTATGGAGCATTTTCTGTGTTTCTGTATCTATCAAGTCAAAAGAGCTGTATCTATCAAGAGTGTGCAGAATCTGCCCTATCTCTCAATCTCTTTAATAAAATAACTTGCTGGTATGAGAATGATATTTTGTGAAACTTTTTTTGTGAACATTGCTTTTTCTCTATACAAAAATACTTACATTTGTTATGTGAAGAACTTACATACTATGAACTTTCTATCAGAAAAATGAAATAATGTTTCTCTATGTATCTAACCAAGAGCAGATTGCATTTTCTTTGCACAAATAAATTTCCCTGATCGTTGTTTCTATTTAAGGCCAAAATTAAAGTAATTTACTGATTTAAAGAACCTTGTACTTAAAATTTGATGGAATTATCTATCTCCAAACTAAAATAATGCTTAGATTATAAGTCATGATTAAGGAAATAGGTCTATCATGAGAGCCTTATGAGGCATTAAGATGTTTTTAACTCTAGATGGGTTAGTTATTTGAACCATAACTGCAAAATAATGTTCATGACAAAAATTTGAATCAGGTGAGGTTGAGAAAAGGTTTTATATAGAACCCATGTGGTTTTTAGGCATTCAGTATAGATCCCAGTATGTCAGTGGTTAATATTGCTAGATCAATGCAAATGATTTAATTAACCTGTACTAAAAAGTAACTAAAATATAGTATTATCAGTGTAAATTAGTGCTCAGAAGAATTTATAAATGGGTATCAAAATTATCATATTTTGCATGCTTATCTTTCTCTCCAGAGCTTATATATATTATATTGCGTTAGATATTCTGAAAATATAATTGGGATAATATTTTCTTTGTAAGATAATAGAGTGAAGAGTCAATTATATTGGCCCTCTGACTTGGTGTTACAATTAGTATTGAGTCAATTTTTGTATAGAATAGTGCATCAGATGATAACCCTAACCTAGAGGGGGAAATCTGAAGCCTTTGCATAAGAAACTATATGAGCAATTTGCTTCTTTGAAACCAGTATTGTTTCATTTGCAGCAGTTCCATTTTTCCTCCAAATAAAGATGAAATTAGATACCAAGCCTCAAAAGCATACTTTACCAAAATGATTTGTAGCATTTTTGCTATCTTTGATTTGTATATGCATTTTTGTAGCTCTAAATTGTGGAAAACAAACTCTCTGTATAAAACCAAGCAATTTAAGGGTTATGGACGTTTGAGTCTTTTTTTCAGCAATTTGTGTTGTTTTTACTTCTATGGATAAATTCAGCTAGTAGAATTATTTTGTTTATCAGTCTCAGCTGTCAGTCTAGTGAAAAGAAAGCTGAAAATTAACTTTATAGCTCACTTGTAGTTGAAAAACTTTTCCTTCATACAATTTTCATGTCATTTTATTAAAATGTTGGACATAAGATACTCAAGTGTTGCCTGATGGCTTTACATATTACCCTCTTATGAAGAAGATACCTCACCCCTGATCTGATTGGAATTTTTCTCAAAGCTGTTGTTAAACTTAAACATATTATATTTTCTACTGTTGACAAAGAAAAATACATCTTATGGTGATCCATTGTCTTATATCCCTAATTGCAGGACAATTTTATGTGATTGGATCACCTCAGGATGTTTTTGGAGCTACAAGTCAGCGGTCTTTGGCTCCAAGAACTGGTCAACTTGACTCTAGGGGCTCATCTGTAAGTTGACTGAAATAACTATTTCGTTTACTCGTGTCAATGTGTATTGTGCTAATGTTTTAAGAAGAAGATGTGCCATGAAAAGTGAATATCAGTCTCATGATTTCAGTATGCTCCTTTTCATATTACAGTGCCCTTTGCCTTTACAGAGAGATGAGAGGAGGCGGGCCACTCACAATGAGGTGGAAAGAAGGCGCAGAGATAAAATCAATAATTGGATTGTTAAACTTAGTAAAATAATCCCAGAGTGTGCCCCCGACCATGCTAAGCAAGGGCAGGTGAGTTTTGAAGGACAGGTGAGTTGAAGCAGGTCTTGAGGCTCGTGTAACAGTTTATATCAATGATAGGAAAAATAATTTAGGAACATTTTCAAGTGGAATAATCTTTGCAACATTGAAAGCTATGTTAAAAGTTCTGATTAATATCACCATTACATTTTGCATTCTACAAACAGTAATACCAGAAACTTCTAAATATCATTTTTTGTTGACTGAAACTTTAAAACGATCTTTATCACTTTTTTTTCATAAAGTTGTTGTGCTAGTTATTCTAATAAGATCTTACCATATCTCATTACCCTTCATATTTTACATCAGTTTTAGAGACTACCTCTTGTTTAGGCACTAAAATGTATGAGATACTTAATTCAAAAATGCTAATGATTTGCTACTCAAGCAAAGTGTCAAACTATATCTGGATTTAAAATTGCTTTATAGGTGATATAGGATAAAGATTCTCTCTTCAAGTTCTTTCTACCATAATATGGTTTAAACCCTATTTGATTTTTATTGTAACTTCTCTAAGATGTTATATCTTTACAATCATGAAAGTGTTGCAAGTTTTAGCCCTCTACTTCAGAAAATACAATTTCTCATTTATTTTCCTTTTATTTGTTAATTCAGCGCTTATAAATTATATTTCAATGTTTTATTAACTCATTAAATGCAGTTAAAAAAGAAAAGTTCATGTATTTAAAGGTTCATCTGGTACATCATTGCCTAAAATCTTTAGTGAATCTGAAATGGAAAAAAACTGACTAGTCCATTTTCATTATATTTTTTAGAATAGTATCATGTGATAGAAAGATGTTTAGTTTCTTTTGGACAATGGGTATGTTTAGTACAATGAAAAGTAATTTACAACTTGCAGAAATGCTTAAAAGGTAAAAGTATGCAAAATTCAGTAAAAACTTGGCAGAGGTATTCAAATTTCACATTGGTGTACCAAAAATGAGTAGTCAAAAGTTTAGTCAATATTGATTATGCATAGTCTCCATCTGGTTTGTAAGTAATATTTTATGCATGTCCCGGTAGTTTTTCCTCTTCTATGATTCTTGACTTAATCTCATTAGGTATATTTATCTTTCCTGTTTGATTTAAAATATGCAAGTTTCACTGGAGTTAGCAACTACCAGCAAAAAATATATCTTTTGATAATGATTGAATGGAAATTTCAATTCACGAGAAGTAAACTATAGAGGTTGGCAAAGCATCGTGAGAGTTTTTGGACTTAAGATAGAATATGTTTGTCATTATATGCTCATTCGAGTTTGAAAGTATATAATAATACTGATGTGCTGTATTTACTTTTGTAATCCTCACTTTTTTGGGTTAGTTTCTTCTAATGTAAAAGTTTCCATTTGTATTAAAACTTAATTTATTAACTTCTCTCAAGATTGGCATTATATCTCATTAAGTTGTATTTCTCTATCAGATATTTTTTTGGGTATCTTTATAATAAGCAATGCTAATGTAATGTTAAATTTATTCCAGTATATCTTTATGATCGTATTTGGAGTTTATAACGGGTAGTCCATGGTAGCACAACTTACTGTGACTCCGACATTTCTTAAGTATTTGTCTAAAAGTTACCCATATTTCATTTTAATGATTAAATTTAATTAAAATTGAGAGAAAAAGCTTTCTATTTTCTTCATCATACTATCATGAGCAGCTTTAAACATGATTTAAAACTAATTTTGAGTAACATTTAATGGATTCATGCATAAGTACAGCATACAGTGTCAATGAGTGTTAGTTTGAAGGCAAACAAGTTTGTTATTTTCAGTTTTGTAACTTCAATTTTAGGAAAATAATTCACATTTTCAAGTTCTTTGAAGACTATCACTGTCAACAGTATGAATGAATACACTTGTCTGTCTCCATTGCAACCTTTTTAAAAGCTTATTGAAGATTATTTTTTATTATTCACTCTTATCTGCTGTCTTGTGTGGATAATTTCCTTTGTTGTTTAGAATTTTACGTTGGTTTATGATGATGGAGACTGTAATTCAAATTGATTTTAATTTAAAAGAAATGTTTCACAATGGGAATGACTGTTTACTTAATTTTTCTTCGTTCTTCTGTCTGTGTTCTGCAATAGAGCAAAGGTGGAATCCTTGCTAAAGCTTGTGAGTACATAATGGAGTTGAGATCTTCCAATCAGAGGCTTGCAGACTGTCTGAAAGATAATGAGCGGTTGACAATGGACTTGGAGCTTTTACGGCAACAAGGTGAAGAGTTGAAAAGGGAGAATGCACTACTGAGGGCCCATTTGCAGCAGAATGGCATTTTGCCTCCCGAGTCTGATCCCCTGGCTTCATCTTAGATGTGGGCAGTTTTTAGTGTTAACTCAATAGATTGAAAGAACACTGTGTGATAAGAGTGAATCAGGAACTCAGCATGACTTGTAGGAAGATTGATTCTATTTTGAATGCCTAGGATATTGTTTGAATTGCAGTTATTGCCTGGGATAGCTGTGCAACTAGTGATATGTATAGAAAAAGACAATGAGACTTCTGAGAAGCAGTTGTATTCCTCTGAGGTACCTTTGTAGCAGGTTGCTGAAGATGTATAGAGTTGTACATGTTAACGGTCAGTGACCAGACTCCATGGAAATTTGACCTGTGAACCAAATATTAGCCTTCTTAAAGAAATCAGATATCAGTTGGCTGTTGTTTCTATCCAAGTAATTTCTACTTGACTGAGAGGAGCATTTTTAGTGGTTTACTTGTCATTGTGGAAAGATGCCTTTTACATATTATAATGTAACAATGCCAATTTATTCCTAATTGCAATTATACATTGCCTGGAAGTTTCATAATGGTAAACTGAAAGATTCACATGGAAGATTTTTTAACAGATTTAGGGTTTTCCTAAACAGTTTCATGAAAAATGCATTTTTTACTGGCACATAAACACAAATTTTATGCTTGCAAAATTTTCATGTTATTTCTTATATAAAATAGATTGGTTAATTTTATTGCTGATGATTCCTTTGAGACTACATTGTTTTGATTATTGGCTTAAAAGGCCCTTTCCTTTTTCTCCTCTTGCACGTTTAAATAATTTATTCTGTGCTAGTATTAAGACTTTATCTCTCAAATTTCATTCTATTGTTAAAAATCTCCTTAATTTTGGAAAATAATATGTAAAAGGCATTGATTTTTATTTTAATGTGATTTTTGTTATTAGGGTGTTTACCCAATGAAGATTATGTTTATTTTAATTATGTAATGTGTGCTACATACATGAAATATTATAATAAATGTTGTGATTATTGCTAGCTCATACATCACCTACCATTCTTCCATAAATGATTAAAATCCCTGTTTGTATTTCGTTTATATATTCTGAAGTAAAAGGAAAACCTTTTCTGAGTGATTACCATATGCCAGAATTTGAGTATGAAAGATGAAATTTTAACAGGAAGTGCTCAGTAGAAATTTTTGCTTTGTTAAGTTTTATGCATTAACCCATGTTAAGGCAAATTCTGCCTTAAATATGTCTGAAAATAAAGACTGCTTAGCATCATAGAATCATTTTGTAACTGTTAGCAATCTGAATTCTGGCCTATTTTTATTCTTATAATAAAGTTTTAGGATTGATACTACTTGTAATGTCCTAATGCTCATGAAATGGGTATGTTAATGGAATGTTAATTGCTAATGTCTGATTGTATTGGGGCTGATAATGTTGCTGTGTATTGTTTAGCCAGAGCATTAAATGCTAGTTGAATTTGGGGATATATCTTACTCACTGCCAATGTTAATGGTATACAGTAATAAAAGTTACTAAGATTTTTAACAAAAATACATGATTATTCCAAGATCAAATGTTTTGTCTTGTGAAATAAAGTACTTAGGATGTTAGCATTTGGTAGTGCTGTTGATATTTAAACTTCACCCCATTTCAAAAAACTGTTCATAAATCTGAATAGAGCCACAAAATATCAGAGACTACTTTATGTTGGGATCAGCATTAAACATTCTAGTGTGATTTAGTTTATGCCAAGAAGAACATTATTTATTAATCTCTGGATTGTGGGATAAGATTGAAGTTTGGTTTTGTATGATGTGCATCTATTCCTAAGTTTGCTTTAAACTTGTTTAAATGGTTAAGTTGGTTGTAACCATCCTAAGTTATTTTGCATAATAAATGATTTCAATAATAGTTCAAAGAAGTTTCTATCCTTCTACCTTGCCGGAGATATCTACATAATTAAAGAAAATATAAATTCAATGAAAATTGCTCATTTGTATGAAAAGGTTTTAAGCATAATGAGAGTAGTAAAGTAATAAGAATTCTGCAAATGATTCTTCATTCGAAAACCTGTACATGTTTAATCTTCAGGTCAATAGGTGCATAGTGCAATCACTCTTAAAAGAACTTATTATATGCATTGGGAAGGGGTCAAGTTACTAAGCCTAATTGGATATGGAAGATGATGGGATGCTAAGAGGATGAATTGGTTATATAGCAGATGAATGCTTTTAATCCAAAACATGCTCAGCAAGAAGACTATACATTATCTTGATTGAAGAATGATTTGTACTTGATTTGATGAAACCTTCTTTCGATTTGGTTCTATTATTTTTCTTAGTCTGTCCTTGGTGTATGACTAGTAATCAGTGAAATATGATTTTTTACTCCAAAATATAGCATGGTTATGCTTATATTATTCAAGAGTCATTGACTAACTTTATGTAGGCTGAGGAAACTTGCTTTCATTTTCTCTTTTGGAGGGAAGGTACTACTAATGCAACAGTCTTGGGGAGGGTATTTTGTGTTTTTGACATTGCAAAGATTGAAACTGGATTTTATAAATTATGTAAACGTTGTTCCCATAGGATCCAGTGAAAGGTGGAGAGGCAATAATAAAACCTGATGCAGATCAGCTATATGAAGGCATTCATGCATTCCATAATTCAGAAGATTAATTCAAAGGTGGTTGTTTTGGAGGATTTAATGTTTGAAGTTGTTTAAACCCTTTTGCTGCGACAATTGACTAAATTTGATCTGATGTTCATAGTCCTAAAGTTACATCTAATCCAAATACACAGCAAAAGGTTTAATATACCCTTCTAAAAGACATTATTTCACAAAAAAGTTAGATTTAAACCTCACTTAAACCTCAATCTTAAATGTAGATCTGTATCATGTGCAGTATTCCTTGTACTCACAGCCAAATTATCAAAAAGAACTTAATTTAATCAAACAGGTTGCTGTAGAGAACAGTTACAACATGAGTTTAATACACGGTATTCTAAAGAAGAAGTTGAAGAAATGGGCAGAGCTGAAGGTCACCCCAGGACTTTTACCTTTGGGACTTTCAAATATCTCATGGAGGAGATTGCCTTCCTAGGAAAGATCTCCTTCCAGTTAGGAAAGGTTCCACCAGAAAATATGAAAACTGGGTTATATACACCTTTGAATATCAAAAGACTTTTGAGGAATACTAAAGACAAAAGGAAAATATTGGAGTGTGGCGGGGTCTATAAACTTTCATGTGAAAACTGTGAGGCCAGGTATATTGGGAAAACTGGAAGGAGTCTGCAGTGGAGCATAATAGTGACTACAGTCTCCGTTGGGGGTGTCCTATGTCCAACTTTGTGGTACACCTGTTACAGGAAGGACATAAGTGCGATTTCCAACCCAAGTGCCTCCATTGTGAATAACAAAGTCACCACTTGAACCTCCAGAGGAATTGGAAATTGTGGCCTTTCCCAAGAATGGAGTTTTAATGAACAAGCTCCAACCCCTCACTCCTCCTTTCCCTTCGCAGCAAACTCTTTACACCCTGACCCTTTGTCTAACCAAAATTCCCCCTCCCTTTTTCTGTATATACTGAAGAATTGCAAAATAACTGTGCCTGATAATGCTAGCTCGCTAGCAAAACATGTCACATCAATAAAATCAGTGGAAATGTACGAAAGATATCTTTTCCATAATTATGGCCTCCCATGAAGTAACTCCTTTGCATATTGAGTACTCCTTGGTTTATACTGGGGAATACAACAATTTCCTTAAAGCTATTTTCATTTTTCAATCCCAAAGAGTGAATTCAATATGGCTTAATAAAATCTGTTTGTTTAATAACATTGAGTTAAGCTGTGAATTGCTGAGTACTCAAATGAAGACAGTAAATGGTGGATCATGGAATGAGAGTTAAGTGTTTTAGGGTATGATGGATTGTGTGAATAATGTAAGTATACTTCTGAAAAATAGAAAATTCAGCATATAGGACCAAAAGATAATGAAAGTTCATCCAGATACCCAAATAACCACAATTTTTCTAAAATCTCCATTTAAAAAGTGTCTTTTCTAAGCAGTACATCAATAGTCAGCAAAAAGTGGCCAAACAAAGGACGTACACCAAGACCTCCTGATTGAGTGTTTAATATATAAATGAAATATGGAAATCATGTTGACATAAACATCCTTTGATTAGAATTGAGGTTCTGGCATATAAAAACTGAGTTCTTTTGTTGCAATAGGTTTTTCACTACCATAAGTGATGTTTCACATGCACCCCTTTTTTTATCTCCTCATCTTTTTCAATTATCAAAGCATTTAATAGGTGTAGATTATGCTGATGTTTCCACTAGATGGTATGCAGGTTTCCAAGCTGTATTATGTAATAGGTACAAAGTAAGAATCATACACAATCTCAGTTTCTGGCCCTCTTTTGTCCCTTAAAAGACTTCCCTTACTTGATGGTAGAAACTTGAAGCTTCATTCTATCTTTTTGTACTACTCAAGAATCCTTCTTGTGAAATTATATTGCCCTTGTAAGGAACTGCTCCAAATTTTATAATTCTTCATTTCTGAATTTAAAGTTACATTTGCCAGCATTTTTACAAATGTCATCTCATATGCATTTTACTATCAGCTGAATTTTTTTGAAAATTTCATTCCATCAGTTTCTTATTTCCAGAACTTATTTTTATCCTCAAGTCACTAAGCCAACTGCAAATCATAAAGTTATGAAATCTAAATTCATCTCACCTTTGATTTGTCCTATTTTTCTAAAACTACGATCGAAAACAGAAGTGGAGAGAGAGTACTTCCTGTACCCCTCTCTTTGTCTTGATTCTAACAGAATTCCCTCTAAAATTATAATCCACTTCTGCACAGTCTCTATTTTGCAAGACTCAGCATAATAAGAGCAACTGCAGTCCTAGGTAATACTTAAATAAATAGTATGTTAGATGTAGAGAACCTGTTAGTTCCTGAAAAATATGTTATGAACTCAAATGATAGATATGTTAGAGCGAAATTTCATTATTTCCCCTCAATTTTAAAGATAGATAAAAAATAATCAATCTCAATAAAATTAACTTTGATTTAATAAGGCTTCTTTCTCAAATGCCTTTCACATTGTATTAATTCTATTTTTCTAAAGAAATGTTCATCAATGTCAAATGTAACTACAATTTAATTTGCCAATAAATGAAACTTCTAAATCTAATTTTTGATGTTTTACCTTTATTTTGCTATCATTTTAGCACTGACACTTTAGTCCCTAGTCTGAAAGGGATACATATTTGAGAATTCCCTACTCCTATAATCTCTTGAGTATTATTTTCGAATAGCTTTCACCAGCCTACTGCTCCTATTCTGGAACAAGGGTATCTAATAACATTTAACAATCATAGTAGGACTTTAAAGGGTACAATTAGCTTTTCAACAAAGGAGAGATTCAGGAATACAATCATTAAATGCAAAAAAATCACTTCAGCCCAAAAGAATTTATTAGCACTTATTTTCCCCAGTATCATACAGAATTTAGAATTCTGGCAATGCTAATTCCCCTATAACATATTTACATCACTGGACTGTAATTTATTCTTACAAACTTGACTACATCACAGAACAGCATAAACAAATTCTATTTCATTCATTTCACAAAAATGATAGATTAGGTGATTTACAGAAGCAAGTTGATTCTGAGAGAAAAACAACTTTTATAATACACCATTGACAATTTGACACAACAATGATAAATTACCAGTTTCATTATTATAAAGTACACATAGCTAAATCTTTCAAATCAAGTAACATTTATAATTGAAATTTAGTAACCATTTTCTAGTATTATATTATAGGAAATCTTGACTCCATTGCTGGAAATCACTGGATAAATACAAGCTATGAAGATATAAAATCAGGAATATTTGAATTTATAAAATAAAGACAGCTTGTTAGTATTTTAACCCATTTTAATGCATCAAAACACATGCACTTATGACAGCAATGAAAATTTAACAATGAGGAATGTAAATTTATTCAACATTTATATTGTCGAAACATTATTTGAACAATCAATTTGGACTTTAGCATTTTCAATTTAGAATGACCAAATAATAATTGTTCATTTGGCTCTTATCTATCTATACATATACACATATGTTGCCCCCATTTTTAATTTACAGCCATTTTAGGGACATAATAGACATTTTATATCATTATTGAACTTTTATATGAAATTTTTGTACAATTCACAAACAATAATACTGTGATGTTTAAGAGTAGCACTATTGACAAACTATTTTGATACATGATGAATAATGTAGGCAGAGAAAAGACTTTTGAAATACCAAATGAAACATTGTGCACCTCTTGAATTTCTGGAATGTAAGTTGTGGCTTCATCTGTTACGCATTTTATGCTTTCCAAAACATCCATTTCTCTTAAATTAGGACAAATATACGAACTATGTACAATACTACAAGAACTACTAAAATGACACTATACACAAACACTTAAAACCCAACCATTAAATCCTCCAAAACAACCACCTTTTAATTAATCTTCCAAATTACGGAATGCTTGCTGAATGTCTTCGTACAGCTGCTCTGCATCAGCTTTTACCTTTGCTTCTCCATCTTTCACTGGATCCTATGGGAACAAGTTTTAAATAATTTTAAAAATCCAGTATCAACCTTTGCAATGTCAAAATAACCCAAGTGTTTTATGAAATTACCTTGAACTTCATAGATGAAAGCTGATATAAAATGTTGCCCATACTTTCTCTGATTATTGACCAAGTGATTTTGTTCTCACTTTGTGCTGTTGATTCCACTGCATGGCGAGCCATGTCATAAAATGCAATCATATTCTTCAACATGCAAACAGTTTTATAAAATGGGCAAAATCTATCATATGGAGTGTACCTGTAAATTAAGATAGTAGATATTAAAGAATGACGCAATGAAAAATTAAGGTCATGCTACACTCTATTCAACAAAATATTTATGCATTTCCTGAAGGTCATTCACAGGTCATAAGGAACAGAAATTCACTAACCCATTCTGTTGTAAGAAGTCATCTTTTAGAAGCTTGGCTACTTCCAATGTTATTTTGTCAGTTTCTGCTAAGGATGCTTTACCAACCAACTGCACAATTTCTGACAAGTCTTCTTCTTCTTGCAGAATTTCCTTTACTTTTGTTCGAAGGGGCACAAATTCAGGGAAATTTTTGTCATAGAAATCATCAAGGGCACGCATGTATTTACTGGAAATAAAAATTGAAATTAGAAATATAATATTACCTTTTTAAGGGTAGCAGTCAAACTCTGACAAATTCATACCTGTAAGAAATGAGCCAATTGATGGATGGGAAATGTTTACGCTGTGCAAGTTTCTTGTCTAAACCCCAGAACACCTGCACAATACCAAGAGTGGCAGAAGTAACTGGATCTGAAAAGTCTCCACCAGGTGGAGAGACAGCTCCTACAATGCTGACAGATCCTTCTCTTTCAGGATTTCCTAGGCACTTAACTCGACCAGCTCGCTCATAGAAAGAAGCGAGCCTAGCACCCAAGTAAGCAGGGTAACCACTGCAAGAAAATGTGCGTATTACAAGCTGGTTCATTTAATTATTACCTATCCTACAAAATCAAGATATAGATTACAAGGAATCATTTATGTACCACAGTTACTATTGTTATCATGCTAAATAGTCATACCTATCGGCAGGCATTTCAGCCAATCGACCAGAGATTTCTCTCAAAGCTTCTGCCCATCTAGAAGTTGAATCAGCCATCATAGAGACGTGATAACCCATGTCTCTGAAGTATTCAGACAGAGTGATACCTAAGCAGAAGAAAAAGGAATGATAAAATAAGGTATAAAAGGTGATTTACCTTTTTAAGTATTAAAGACACAAACCTGTGTAAATAGAAGCTTCACGAGCAGCTACAGGCATGTTTGAAGTGTTAGCTACAAGAGCTGTGCGTTTCATAATAGATTCAGTGTGACCATCAATTTCAACAGAAAGCTCTGGAAAATCTCTCAATACCTAAACAAGATAAATAAGAATTTAAAGCAATGAATAACATGTTCAAATAAAATGAAACTTTTGCAGTTACCAACACAATGAAATGGTATTTAAAAAGTGAAATAATAACAATGCAATAATATTTCATAATTTGAAGCAATTATCACTTTGATAACTTATGATATGTTTAAAATGACAATAAGCAGGATGCTTCTAGAATGTAACAGAAATAACACGATTAATTAGCCTAAATAGAGAATAAGGAAAGACTTCGTAATTTTCCACACAATATATTTGGACGACTAGTTTCGGCTACTCGCCATCATCAACACCCGATGATGGCGAGTAGCCGAAACTAGTCGTCCAAATATATTGTGTGGAAAATTACGAAGTCTTTCCTTATTCTCTAGATGGCTTTCCACGAAGTACGGCCAGAAGTTATTTATAACAATAGCCTAAATAGCTTTATATTTTGAGAGTAGTGATTAATAGCAGAATCAGTCCTGGCTTGAAGGTGTCTGATACCCCTAAGTAAAGAGAATGTTGGAATCCCTCTACATTAAACCCCAAGAATCAAAGGAATTATTAACATGAATTTATGAAAAATTAACTTCAGGGCTAATGCTTCAGCAAGGCTTTCCACAACTGAATCTACATATATTATGGATCACTTCTAGCACAACAGATATAATTACCGAGTCCAAAGTGTTGCACCTTCAAGAGCCTCTATGCTTATAATCAAAGGTAGCATTTCACTACGTGGAAATCCATAGCAAATAAGCAAGAATAAAAAAATTCACAATTACTACTTTCCACCGGTCATGTTTGAAATAAACGGTGTAAAGTAGTAATTGTGAATTTTTTATTCTTGCTTATTTGCCTCTATGCTATTGTCCAGGTTAACTTAATGGTAAAACTACTGAACTAGAATACTGAACTAAGAATTTCAGTTTGAACCTAATTTTAGGGGCTCATGTCAAGATCAATCAAGATTGCAGTTACAAGAACTTGGCACTACTAAGATTACTAAGCAATACACTTATAGCTGTATTTTTCAACAGGCTTTCTTGTTATTTATTTTTGGTAGCTGTAATGCAATACTTTTTGTGAAATCTTTAACAAAAGCAGACTATGTCAAAAGTCATGAGATAGATATTTTGAAAGTTAATGTGAAATCATTTTTGCAAAGCATTTTGTAATGCCTACACCAACATATTAAAAAGTGGAGGACAATCCAAAGTTCAGATAAAATTTTCAATACCATACATATTTTCTCTGATTACAAGTGGAACCTTTTCTTTCATGCATTATAAGCCACCAACGAGAAACCCAGAGCCTGTTCTAATTACTAAAGGAAAAAGATCTCAGCAACTTATTAGCTAATTCACAGGATGGATTGTAATAGTCACAATTACTTTAATGTATTCTTAGCAGAATAATTGGGTAATAACTCCTGATCTATTGCTTAAAGCTTTCATACTTAACCAATTGAATGAAACTTACTTCTGACATTTCATTACCACGTTCACCACAACCAACATACACAATGACATCAGAATTTGAATACTTTGACAAAGACTGTGAAATGACAGTCTTTCCACAACCAAAAGCACCTGGAATAGCAGTTGTTCCACCTTGGACACAGCTAAATGTAAGAAAAATACAGGGCATGAAAAATTGAATCCAAAGTAAACTGAAGATAAAGGTGCACTTAACCCATCTTTCCATCAGAGATATGAATACTCACGGAAATAGGGCATCCAACACTCTTTGCCCAGTCAGTAGTGGATAATTAGCAGGGAGTTTTTCAGTCACAGGCCGTGGCTGACGCACAGGCCACACTTGCAACATACTGTATTTTGAGCGTTCTCCATCAAATTCAATTTCCAGAACAATATCCTGAAAATAGAATAATTCTGAAGATAACAGGAGCCAAATACTTAGAAATACTATATCATAATTTTATAATGAAGCAAAAGCTAAGTTAAATTCTCAAAGAACTTAGTAAAAATGACTCACATTTACAGTATAACTTCCAGGTTCAGCAATATATGTAACAGTTCCCTTAGCTTTTGGAGGCAAAATGAGCTTATGCTTAATGAGAGTGTTCTCATGAACAATACCATACAAATCTCCACCAGTTATGTGGCTTCCCAGCTGTAAAGAAAAGAAAATTACTAAATTATCAGAGCTAGCCCATTTTATTGTTCACTTCTGAGTTGAATTTGTAATTTCCTACCTTAATATTTAGGGGCTGAAAATCCCATTGAACTGTACGGCTAAGAGCAGGAATGTTTACACCTTTAGGAATATAAATGCTGTTTGAAATCTCATTGATTTCTTTCAAAGGACGCTGGATACCATCAAAAATACTTCCCAAGATTCCAGGCCCTAATTCTACTGAAAGAGGCTTCCCTGTGCGAAGTACTGGATCTCCAACTGTTACTCCTGAAGTCTCCTCATATACCTGAGATTAAAATGTAATATGTTACAGGAGATAATTAAAACTTCTGTACAATTCAATTGTAAACCAGGAGCATTCATATAGGCTTAATCACCTGAATTGTGGCTAAATCTCCTTCAAGACGAATAATTTCTCCTACCAACTCATTGTATCCAACTCTGACAAGTTCATACATAGCAGATCCAGCCATCCGTTCTGCTGTGACAACTGAAAACAAAAAGTAATAGATAAATTCATCTAATAAAGGTTTGCATACTTCACACTGAATAAGTGCCATGTTCATAGTGACAATTGGTCATTGCACGGAAATCATAGCATATAAAATAAAATAAAAGATTAGGTAATAAATCGATTTCAGAACAAAGGCATAATGATATCTGATAGATAACCATCATATAATCTACCAGAGATGAGGAATTACGGAGCTTACTGTTTTATTTGGTGAAGACAGTTTTTTAACTCAAGATTAGAGAAGACAAAAGTAAAAAAAAAGTTTATGAATTTCAGTGCAACTATGTCATGATAGCCTGCATAACCTGCAATGTTAATTTGAAATGAGTAAATAATTGCATCAAAATAAAAAGTGACGATGAAAATATTTTAATGACTATAGATAAATATCTTAAAACACCTAAAAGGCACATTGATGAATCTCTTTTCTATCTTTTCAACCACCGCAGAAAATAAGGTTACTATACTATAAAATTGTTTTTTTACTTAACAGAGAAATACCACACATTTTAATTCCTGCAGCAATCTATTAAATTCCATCAACATTTTCTTCTCTGAGTAGCACTCCTCAAGATTCTATTAAGGGCTTCATCAACATTCTGGATTTATTGAAATGGTAATTTATGAACAAGTGCAAGTAATTACAAGCTAATATATATCAGATGAAATATTTAGTGGAAAAATGTTAACCCTCGATGGGATTAATGTAATGTCATATAAGGTGCAACCTTATGCGCAAATTACAAATTGACGACAGACTAAGAGATGAAGACCATAGAAATGTTAAATTTCCTTATTTTTTTGATTAAGTAAATGAAGCATTGCAATTGAAAGATACTCCATTTGACTAAAACTGTGGTTTTAATTCAGAATTGTTCCTAAATCACATTTACAATAGAATAATTAACCTTAGTTCAATAATTGTATTAATTTGAGTATTGGGACGAGATATTTAACACTTCTCAAGAAATTCGTGATAATTTAGTGCTCAAAGGAATAAGAAGTGCTGGCAAAAAATTCCTGAAACTGCAGTATATTAACATTGATATAATGCTCAGACATACCAGGACCTGAGACGGCAAAGACGTAGCCATACTTCGACTCCCTTTCTTCATCTTGCATTCGTGGTAAATTCGACATTTTTGTAGTATCTGAAAAGAATTATTAAAAATTAATTAAAAAAACTACCGATTGTAAGAATTCTCGTATGATACCATGAGATCTAATGGTTGAAGTCAAGTATTATGTGAACTATTAAAGTGGTTCATAACTAAATCAAAAGAAATTAAGAATAAAATATACGGTGACAACTATGTGCCACTGATATAACATGTACTCTCACGCAAATTCTAACGGATATTGGTACAGTTGGTAATTAAAAAGTTTACTGCATGTCAGATATAAACTCAACAAAAATTGAAATACTATACATTTAACTTCTTTTTTGATAAATAAAAGATAATCAATCAATCTGAATGCAAGACTGCGGTTTATCACAATTCTGGGTCATCATATAAATTGTAAGTTTTAATATCCACATTCCTACAATTTTAATTGAAATAAAGTTTAAATGGATAAAACAATTAATGTAAATAGTATTTATCAAGCTAATTTACCAAATTAAAGCGAAACTTCAATATCTATACATAAAACACAAAAGAAACCGAAAGCAGACACCAACCTCACCTACCAGACTTCAGAGATCACAAGACTGGTCAGCTGACACTCAACTCCTGAAATTCACGATGAATACTTCTCATCAACAGCAAAGAAATTATATCATTCTTTTAAATTTTAAATCGAATTTCAATTACTATTTCGTTATTTAAGTGTATATTAATAGAAATAATTCTTTAATTAAATGATCTAAATAGGACAATCGAAAAAAATATGGGCGAGCTCAGAATTTATTTAAACATAAAATTGAATAAGAAGTTCTTAGAGTGTTCATTTTTATATATAATATTTTCATGTAATTTTTCTTTCATTCTTTCACCAATTATTTGCAGAAACTTTAATTTTGATAATCACGAAAGACCGCTGGAAAAGCTGAACAAGAGAAGACGGATAGGATTTGCTTTCTGAACGCACTCATGAGTTATGAAATTAGCTGCAGCCGGACAGTGGCGCTGCGTTGAGTTGAAGGAAACAAGGTGCACTGATGGTGAAGCAAAAAAGTTCATTAGGCATGTTCTCTCAATGATATTTATTTGTAGTAATTAAGAATATCGTTTAAGGCTCATCAGCAGCCGATCAAAATTTTCGATCTTTAAGGCCGTGGCTCTGTTAGGAGCATATCCTGTTATATCTATTAGCGATGACAAGGTGTGTTTAAGGGCGGTAAAATGAAATTAAATTTATGCTTAAATTCTCTTCGTCTTACTTGGCCTTTTTCTGTTTATTTATTAATTTTTAGTCATTTTTAAAATGTCCCTTTGTGTTATTCTCAGGTCAAAAATTGAACTCGGGGATGTAACTCCTCATAACATAAAACAGCTTAAGCGATTAAATCAGGTAGTCTTTCCTGTTTCATACAATGATAAATTTTACAAAGACGTGCTGGAAGCTGGAGAACTTGCTAAGTTAGGTTTGTGTTAATCGATGTTATATACTTCATTTGAAATACCGGCTTGATATTTCGCCTAATTGTTCGTTTATTTACAGCTTACTATAATGACATTGTGGTAGGTGCTGTATGCTGTAGAATCGACACATCTGAAAATTCTAGACGTTTGTATATAATGACTTTAGGTTGTCTGTATCCTTATCGAAGACTTGGGATCGGTACAAAAATGGTGCAGCATGTTCTCAATTATGTCCAGAAAGATGGAAACTTTGACAGTATATTTTTGTGAGTACTTGATACTTTTTGTAGAATTTATTATCCCTTGGATGTAACTGAGGTTAATTTTACCCCGCAGCCAAAGCTTTGGGTTTCTGGTGGTTTACGAGGGTTTTCAAAAATACAAATAGAATATATTTTTTATTGTGAGCTTATTGCAATATTTTATTGCGGCATGGCCATCACATTTACAATGTGCCGACCATGTATGTCTCTATTTACTTCTCGATTGGTCTAACATGTTAGCTTGTTCATTAAAACAAGTATTATAATTTACTTCTTCCTGATTAAAAACCCAATATTGCTCGTTTACTATGCCTTCGGTTCAGATATGTGTTATTCCTTCAGATTTTTCCTATTCAGCGTAAAGTTCTTGATGATTACTGTTGTATCGTACTTCTTTCTTAGCCTTGTTCCCACTACCTCGCAACCATTTTTGGAACGTGTGATTTTGGATTTTTATACGCGACAAAACGTCGCCGGAAATAATAAGGAATGCTGTTAACTGTATATCAGTACTTTACAATTACCCTTAAGTTAATAATAATATATTTCGTTTTGTGGTGGGTTATTGTTAATTCCTTGCCATTCAACGTTTACCACCGCAGTTCATTCTTTGCAAGAATTGGTGGTAAAGTAAATGTGTTATGCAGTTATGCAAATCCTTACAAAACCTTTAGAAAAATCCCTGTAAAGATACAAGATTCTACTCGAAGGTCATTAATTTATGCTTCAAATGATAAACGAGTAGTAGAAATTGCAGAAAGATAATGTGAATGTATACTTTCTCGAGATAATTTTGGGATAGTATTTTTCAATGCTGGAAATAATGAGATTTAATGCAATATTTTTTTTTTTAACTTTTAATCCCGTTTTTGAAGTTCTTTCGTCCTTTCAATTTCACTAAAACGTTTCGGTATTTTGAAAATATGTTGGTTGGTTAATTATTGTTAATGCAAGATTGTACATACACAGAGGAATAATAAAAAAGGAAATTCGAAGTTGTTAAGCTTACATTCAGGAAATTGAAGAAATTTTGGGTAAATTATTCCTCATGTAGGATGAATTCCTTATTTTAGATCATTGCTTACAAATTCTTGTGGACATTGGAATTATTATTAAATTCATGAAATATTTATTTCCCATCGATGTTAGAAGATTTTGTATCATATCGCAGTGCTGTATCTCATTTCATTCTGGCGAATTAAGATTAATAAAGAATTAACGAGTGATGATCATAAGGAAATACTTTTGGGACTCATTTCACCCTAATTTCTTCCCTTAACAAAATACCATTTCTATTTTGATTATGCTGATTATTAGTTTGGTTCTATATGTCACAAAATTGCTCTTTTTATGGTTTTTGCCACTAAAATCTTTGAATTGTTTATAATTCCCTGTAGCCTTGAATTTAAACTTTGTACATTGTAAATACTTTTAGTGTTATTAATATTTTACCCATATTAATTTTAGTTCAAAATTAGTTAAGCTTTTCAAGAAAGTATGTTGTGAAGTAAAGTTTGTAATGTGCAATTCTACAATCATGTATATCAAAAAAGTCTTTTCTCTGAGAACATGTTAGTTCTTTTGCTAAAATTATAACTTTATTTTTAAAACCTAGAAAAACATTTAAATATTTTTTGTATTTTGGAATTTATCTGTCTTTAATTATAAATAGTTATGTGAGTTAAAAATATATCAATTTACCAACATTTATGCTCTTTTTCTAATCAGATTTTGTCTTTATTCATTTGTAGTTATAAATGCTCTGTGTTTCAGGCATGTTCAAGTCAGCAATGAAGGAGCAATAGATTTTTATAAAAAGTTCGGATTTGAAATAGTGGAAACAAAAGAACATTATTACAAGAGGATTGAACCTGCCGATGCTCATGTTTTACAAAAAACTCTACGTGTTAAAGTGACAAATGGAGATGTTAAAGATGATGAAAAAATTGAGAATGAGAAGTAATATAAAGCCATAATTCTGTTTTTTTTTCTGTCAAATTATCATTTCTTCTATGGTTTTTAAATTTTGGATTGCCAGAGTGAAAGCTGTTACAGATTGATTTAAAGTCTTAATGATTCTTATGTTTTTACAAATCATTTCAGAAAAGTTATCAGTTTTGAAAAACTATTCCTCAAATTTGTTTACTATTATTGCCAATTATTATCTTTACTTTAGTGTATTGCTGTTTGTACAATAAATATTTTGAATTTTAACCTTTTAATGTGCTATAGCAGGACATTTATTTTTGTTGCAGATATCATGGTTGAGATATTCTTCCTACCCTTCAAGATGATGACATTCATTATGTTGGTAAAAATTGTGATAGTATGGAACCTTTCTATAATTTCCCATAGTCTACTGTTATGAATTAATTTGTAAAAGATTGTTTCAATTAAGAAGTGACTATTTATTCTGGCTTAGTTTGATAAATGATGGATAGATGCCCATTGTGTTTGAGTTTGATTTTCAAAGAGAGTTAAGGGATGTCCATTAATGTCTTTGAATAAGTAGTATAGAAATGTAAGTTGAAGGCTCAAAGAATTTCAGCTTATTTTGGGATGATTGTCCTTGTAGGTTTAAACAAGGAATGCAACTGCTACTTTAATTCTGATGACCCTTTGGAGTATTACTTCAGAAACAATGACGTTAAAATTGACCACATTAAGTTCCTACAGTCTAATCCTAATGTAGAGAGACATTCAGGGATTTTATGTGCCTTATATGGGGTGTACCATGTATTATCTATCTCATTCATTTGTTAACCAAAAAATTCTAAAACCATGGCTTTTTTAGATTGAAAATATCAAATCCATGCTATATTATGCAATTACTGAGGGAATCATCATCTATGAAGAGAATGCATTCTGAATGACTTAATTTGAGAAAATTATAATTGGTTGAAGTTGCCTTTACTTGGCGGAGTTTCATCACTGGAAAAATAAGACAGTAAAAAAATTCCACAGGATTTATTCAAAACGTGTGAATGGTTTCGACAATTTGATAGTTACCTTAGTCATTTTGACTACTTAATAGTCACCTTAAGGTGTTTTGAATAAATCCTGTGGAATTTTTCAGTCTTATTTTTCCAGAATTGAGGGATTGTATATGTGTTAATTGGTAGAGGTTTCAGTGATTAAATTAGACAAGATAGAAGAGATATAATGTTTGGAATACTGGTAAAAGAGAGGGCTTAATTCAGTGCTTTATATAATTTTAACTTTCAGATATTTTGAAAAATGGGAAACCTGGGAGAGGCATGAATGAGGGACAATTTTGGGAGCGTATCATGTTGTAATTTTTCAACTTGAGGTAGTTGAAGACATCGATTGATTTAGGATACATTTGTAATATTAAATCTATGTTTTAAAAGCATGAGTGAGAATAGCTGAAGCAAAATCAGAATGTTGAGAGGTGCTACAATAAAGCAGAGCTTTCTTTAATCTTCAGTTCTATTTGCCAGAATATATTGAAAATAGTTAAATATGGTAGGAGAAGAGTTGGAGATGAATGTTAAAGTTAATAAGACCTGCGTAAAAGGCTGTTTAGCATGGGAAAGCCAATGTGACAATGGAGGTTATGCGATTGGCTATGTTAGCTTCAAAATGGATTAGCTCCTGTACTTTGGGCTCCTGAATAGCCAAGGGGGTAGCATATTCACATTTGGTGAATTTTGTTATCAGCTCATACATGAGATAACTACAGAACTAATTAGCTGGAGAAGTAGTGGTGGTTAATTTAATGAAGTGGAATGGAATGTCATCACAGTTTGAGTAAAACTAAATTTTGTGTGCTCCTAATGGAAATTGTTTTATGAAAGGTTTTGGCCATATCTGGTACGATTAGATAAAGAAGATACCCTCATGATGGCCTAGACTAGCTATAAATAAAACTATTTTTAACACATACAGTTCGGTTTTACTCATTATGAAGCTAAGGTAGCATATTAGGAAAAGGCAACTGGTGACATTGGACTCTCTTGTCACTTTGACTCACATCTCAATACCAGACCATTTATACCACAATGTATAAAGTGCAAAGACAGTGACAGTAATTAAAATAAACAAAACAGTGAAACCAACAAAATTACAGTGTTTCACTGATGTTAAGCCCTAAAATGATTCTTATGGGTGTACTTAGTGTAAACTCCACCCTAAATGTAAGCTGTAGTTGAGATCATCAACCAGATGGATGGGTTTCTTTCATCTGTAGTAACATGATGGGTATGTTGAATCATAATATAATGTATATATAAGTTTGAATAATCTTATTGACAATAGTACTATAGTAAATGTAATTTGTGTGCATGTAAAAATATTACCCCCAACAAATAAGCCCTGAGGCATTTGGCATTTTTAGGAGCAAAACATTATAAGACCCAGTATTATTTTCGGGGAAAGATGGTAGATGAGACATGGTTATTACCAGTAGTGCAGTTTCTTTGGACCATGATGTATCAGAATTTGACCTTAAACCAATGGTTTAATACCTCAGGAGAGGAGTATCAGTCTTGAATTAAAAGTTTTACTAGTGTTACTTTTGGTCCCTATGAAACAAGGAGATTCAGAGGTGGGTGAACTCAGACGTTATGTTGCATGAAAGTTTTAATTGGGAAAGCAATTGAGAAATGTTAGAGATGGATGCAATAAATAGAGTGAATCATAAAATCACTAAATTGGCAAAGTTCTCATCATTCAAATCTGTTAACATGACTGGATGGCGGATCAACTACCATATGCACAGGTTTGCTGCATAATTTATAATTATGCTTCAAGTATAAGCAGTTTTTGATAGAAAACAGTATTAATCTTAGGAGGTAAGTAGGCAGTCCTTGTGTAAAAATGCCTAGAATTTAACAATAACATGTTACTGTATTGTTATTTGGTAAATGGTTGCCAAAAACCAATAAATTACCATTTAAGCTCTTCTGAAAAGCATTGGCTCACCATTTCAAGGTTTTGTTATTATGGTACCCCATCTAGTGAAATATACCAGCAATATATCATTCAGAGGGACTTAAAGTGCTTTTAAGGACAGATGGTACATTAACTCTTAGACGAAAATTCAGAAAAGATGTTTGGATGGAAATGTTATTAATATTCTTTTAATAGACTGAAAGTGAATAGAAGAATAACCAAAGAGGATGATTAGGAAGGAAAGTATTATAAGGGTTAAATTTGAAGTGCAGAGAAAAAGAGGTTATACGATTAGAAAGAAACATCCCCGGAATCGAAAGCATATTTAGGAAAAAGGATTAAAGTGAGCTGTCTGAAGTATTTTTCTGCAAAAGGAGAAATACCAATAGATTTTTAAAAGGATGTTTAGTTTCTCTCCTTGTACCAAAAAAGGAGAGAACAGGTCTATTTGAACATTTTAAAACAAATGAGTTGACTTCTCATGCATCATAGCTTCTAAAATAAATCTGTATTAAGGGATGGAAGACTTTGAGGTAAGCCCAATTATTATTCAAAAGTTGAGGCTCAGAAGCAGTTATTCTTGCCTTTAAATCAACGATGGGAGCAAAGTATTAGGTAAAATCACTGTCATTGCCTTTGTAGATTGTTTAAATAGAAATGTGACAGTAGATTGTGAACTGAAGGAATATAGAAATAGGGTTTTCTATTTTCTGCTAATAATATACTGATATTTATATTTCTTTCTGTGAAGCAGCATTCAACGTTTCTCGATTCTTGAAATGTCATTTTTTTATATCAACATGGGTTTTCCTTAATATTACACTTGTCGTCTACCTTATTGCAGCTTCATTGCCTTTTAATTACTATTCTCAACTTTTATATCAGACATCAATTTGCATCTTTTATCCCCTTTGTTCTTAATCCTTGCTTCCTACTGTTGAAACTCCTAACTTTTCAACCCTGTTTTTTCTCACTATCTATAGCATTGCATTATGTTGGTTTGTACATCTGTAAAGAGTGGATGAAAGAAGAGTAATGAATTGCAGAAATTATATTTTTTTTTCACTAAATTTTTTATCGTAACCAGTTTGTTCACCAGCTGACATCTTCAAGAGTACAATATTGCCCTAATTGGAGTGGTTTTAACTAGGTATAAATTTTGAAAGGGTAACAAGGATACAAGAAAAGGGAAAATGGTTAGGAGAAACTTGTTGCAAAAGATTTTTGTTTATTTTTTTCTTGGAACTTTCAGGGGCATCGAAATACCAGCCCATGCACTCCAAGTGTAGCAGTTTTACCCTAAGTAGAATTGATTAGTCTGAATGTTCAGTATTTTTGGAATAACTTAAAAATTGTCTGATGTTGAGGAATAAGCAAGTCAAAAGAAGTTAACTTGTTTAAAAGCTATATTTTATTACTTGTTTAAAATGTCATGTTGTAGGGTTTCATGTTTATTCCAAACTACAGCCCACTAACTGCAAGCAATATTCTTTTTCCTTCAGCATTAGGTTGAAGCTGCTTCTTGTTTAGCTGATGTATCATGTAGAATAATCTGAACTAGAAACTTCTTACATCCCATTATCAGAGTGCAGCTCTCTCTCTATTGTCTCCTACATTATGAAGGAATATGAGGTATCTTGGGATGTAAAAGATGGGCTTAATATTTTCTTAGAATATATCAGCTAAGCCCAAGATATACTCTCTAGAAAAATATCTTTTCCAGGAGAAGCGTAGGTTGTGAAAAGGGCAGGAGTGATTTTTCAGGGACCAAGATCTTAAAATTCTAATGAATTGGTTAATTCTAATTGGTTTTATCAACTGTCTTAGATATTTTTATTTAATGATAGAAATTTAATCATATAAGCAAAGCATAATGTACATCTTCCATGTCAGAATGAGATACTGATGTCCAGGAGGTGGTAGAGATTCTTTCGCTTTAGATGATATGAATTTTAAATTGCAGAATGAGCTCAAATTAAAGAAGGTAATTGGAATTCACTTTCCTTTGGAATGGTTTGAAGTATTGGCATTAGTTGCCTCTTATAATTAGGTGAAATATTTCATGTTAATGGTATATCAGTAATTTAACTTTACCAAATATATAATTATCCATTTCAAAAGAAAAGAGGTTCTGAGTTATGAAATTTTTATAAGATCAACAATTCTACATCTTGTAATGTAAAATTGTAAGGAAAGTAATTATAAATTAATCAAGGAGAAGATATAAGGTGAGTTTTGAAATTGCTTGATTTCTGTAGTAAATTAAGAATTAAAGAATAGTACTGGCCATATACTTAGGAAAGACAATTACTCACATTATTCTTAAATTTTAGATTTAAGCAAATCTTGGATACCTAAATTAATATTTTAACATGGAAACTTGGGGACAGGTCTCAAATAATATCTGTTAATGTACAAAATGAAAAAGTAGTAACCAACAGAGACAGCTGTATTCAATTTACTCTGTTATTTACTTTATCAAAAGAAAGTAAGCTTCCTGGTTAAGCCAGCAAAAGTTGTTCCTGGTAGGGGTTCAGTTGCAAAATGAACTTACTTGTCAAATCACTCTAAATTTACTACTGTTACAGAATTTTGTCTTTCATTTTGGAATAAAGGAAAATTTGTCTTTCACCTACTTAATTTAAGTATTGTTCATGGCTGTGATAATATGAAAGACATATGGTATATATGTCTTTTTTACTACTTATTGATCACTAAAAAATTGTTATCCTGCACTTATATGGAATATTTTAACTTGTAACGTTCTTATTGAAAGCTTGAGCTTTAGAGGTACTTGATTTTTAAAGTATCTAAAGAAGCAATGTGTCTAAAATATAGATGTTTGAAATTTCTAGTATAGAACCTGAGTGATCTTAGTTTCTACCCCAGAAATGTTAGGAATAGTTTTTAAGAGTGAAAAATAATGCATTGGCTGATTAAATTAAACGATTGGCATCTCAAATATTTTATAAATCTGGCAGCTTAAAGTTGCAACAGTAGTCTCGTTCACATTTATTCTCTTCACTGTTATAATCTTAATTGTCTTAACTATTGAGGATAAGACTGTAAAATGCTACTGCTTCTTAATGTATTTACTTGCTGTTGAATCTTGTAAACAGTTCTTAGTCACCAATGTCAAGGATTTTTTAAATTTACTTAATTACCCTAAAATTATATTAACATGCTCTGTTAATCCAGACTCCTCCTTAGGCCTAAAACTTTAGGTTATGCAGTGTGGGCATGCTTGGGATACTCAACTACGCAAGATAGCAATACATTAGAGAAATCAAGAACTTGTTCAATGCCTTCAATCAAAGATGTTGTGTCACCTATTGCAAAGATGTTCCAATCTTTACTCCTTACTACGACACACCTGGTCGTACTGGATAAAAAAATTTACACTAATTTATAATTAATTTTAACGAACAAAGAATACTATGTTTTCGGGTATTGATTAATTGATGAAGAACTTTGTAATATTTTTGGAAGAATATAAAAAAAGACAAGAACTTTGCAAGGAATAATTTTAGTCATCGATATGTAATTTTAAAATTTTAGCTCCATTTACATCGAAACTGTGCCCTACTCGCGGAGATATTATTACTATTTGGAACCTGATGTACGTTTTCATTCAAAATACGGAAATCTTTAACTGATACTTATTTTATCTGTTAATAAAGTACTTCTTTAAATTAAATGATGCAAGTAATCCATAAAGTACATATTTCAAACGCACGTGGCGCTAAATTAGCTAAAAAAATTGCTTCTTCATTTCGTTTGAATTTGAATTTTGTAGTTTTCGCGATAATATTTTTTATTTAGCAGCATTTCAAAATTATCATTGTGAAATTTGCAACGAATTCAAACTGAAACTTTAACAGAATGTTCACCTGTTTTTTTACGGGATGTGATTGCTTTAATTTGCATTTTTAGAATGCTCCAAGTAATTATAATATACGATTATCTAATAAGAGTAAATCGATGTTTTCATTTACTTTTATCTTATTATACTCTTTCAATATGTGTAGATTTGTTACATAAATAAATTCATAATACCAATTTGGTAAATGGATCTTCCCTACCAAATATTTAAACTTTCTCTTTCGTTAGCTATTGTCACATTATCAATGGCTCTAATGATGCAAAATGTGTGCACAAAAATTTAATCTTCTACATTAAGTAATGGCTTTCTCACAGGATTAATTTTTGAAAATATCATTCTTAAAGCTGATATCCATAGGATACATTAAACATTAACAACTATTTTATGAATTTCCTTCAGGTGCTATGCGAGATATGAAATCCTATTAAGATGCCCAAACAACAACTTTCAAAGTAGCTTTGGAGGAAAAGTTCAGGATTATTACCTAAAAGGTATCTCATTTATAAAATCCAAATTCATCATTTTATAACAAATAAGTGTGGTAAAATTGACGTAAATCATGAATGCGATTAAATTAATCTCTCATTTCATGTCTAATTTAACCATAATTTTAGTGCCATTTATTTTATTAATATCTATATTCATTTATTATTTTAAGGTATTCTATTTTCCCTTAATTATAACAATTTTTATTGTATTAAAGTGGTACAGTAACTTACAATTAGCTAGCTGCAACTTTCAGCAGCAAGATGTTGCAGTGTGTGAAAGGCAAGCTTTGGTACCAGAATGGTTAGTTTGCTTCTCTATTAATGCTGGTGTTTTTTGTTTTAAGTCATGCCAAGAAAAGTTTCCTTTTAAGAGTGAGGATAAGAAAGGGAATTCGTCCATTAAAATATACAACAAAACCAAAGAACTGTGCAACTCATAATCAATAGTATTAAAGGCCGATCCCTTGAATAACAGCAAAGGCAAAGGTATCATCATTATCAGCATATATAAAGGACCAATATTTTAATGTTCTCTTGATAATAATGAAATTGAGTATATTCAAATATATTATGATTAAGCTTACCATAAGTACCAGTTTTGCAAGGAAAGTACTAGGTCTTTGTTCGTCTTTTGATGTCTTTATCCCAAAAGACTATACAAATACAGATTTGTACCAGTCTTCTGATTTCTGCAACCATAGTTTTTATAATATTTTTTCATGGATATTATAGAAGGGGAATTATGAAAGAGGGAATTTATTAAAGGGTTTGACTGCCTCGTGTAAATCTCTCTGGTAAATTCATTCTGGACAACCTGCTTTTGCATGACATTTTGATAAGAGAAAGCTGTATGGAAAATTGCTCATATGTTGTATAGGGGAACTGAGAATTAGTCCTGGTTTAGCAGATAAGAAATCTGATCAGCTTAAACATAATAGCTGATTAGTATAAAAATGAAATAAAAGAATTTCCATTATAAAATTCCATAACTTTTATCTTACCCAACTTGATGTTTGAAATCATAAAATTTATCTTCTACTCTTCAATGTTTACTCAGTTCAAGATAATATTGCCATCATTATCATCATTACCACACTCACTGTCCTGAAAACAATGGTTTGGCTTAGCAAATCAAAGCATATTGTAAGTTGATCCTGAAATTCAAAATTTTGTTGAAAAAAAAGTAATATTTATTATTTCATGAAACTCGTATTTTTAGTAAGTTAAATAAAAGATGTAATTTAAGATGAGTGAACCTTCTACAAAATATATTTATAGCATCTCATCTCATTACTTGAGAATTAATCTTTTTTGGTGTGCATTTATAATATTTCAAAGGAAAAATACGAACCAAAGATATATCTATCATTATTCATCATGCTGAAAGAATCATCAGGCATCATGTGGGTTCACCACACTTTTTGCAGAAAGTCTCAGTTAAGGTAAAAAATAAGATACTTTAAAAGTTGGATGGGAAAATATGAACATATAATTTTTGCATAAGACTTGATGACTTTGGGATACTTAAAAAAGGTACAGTTGCAGCTAAATCATCGATAGAGATGAAGGGGTATAATGAATGAAAATAATGAAATGAAAATGTAAGTTTATGGTAAAAATTAAGAGAGAGACTTACACTTGCAAGAAAACATACAAAGAAGCTGGAGAATTTCAAATGCGTCATTGTTTTGGATAAAGGTGGAAGACATTGTGAGAGATAGCTTGCCCTTGAGATTCCTTGTTCAAAGTTTTGGCAGAGGATGGTTTAAGAATTTGCATTTAGTTTATCATTCTATGTGTTGTGATTCATTTCCAATATCACAATTTGTGAGTAAAAATTCTTTTTGTGACTTATACTTATCAATACTTGTGTAACATAATTTGGAAAAAGTGAATGTTAATGATTAGAAGGAAAAGATTCTTTATGAGGGTAAAGAAATTATTTGAATGAGTTTAAGGTTGAAACTGGAGATACTTAATCTGAAAAAGTTTCTATAAGATCAAGAATATTCACACTGAAAAATAAAACCAAAGGAAAGATATCACAATAAAATATCTTGCCCAATTTTGGCTCAGCTGGAAGAGACTCAGGATTGATTAAAGATGTATTGAAGGTGATAATGATGCTGTGGAAAGCCTAGTAGAACATGGAACATAGCCTGGAGCTCATTTTTATAAATTTTAAGGTTAAAAACCATTCTCCTGCCTTGCTGAAAGCTAATTCATAGATGAATAGTGAATAGTTGTCTTTATACTCTCAAAATATCATTAAAAATGGTGTTTTTGGGGAAAGGGCTGTTAAAAACTAAAATAGTTATAAATAACAATAACATAGAGCAGAAATCTAACCTTCAGTACCTGAGAAATGGTGTAATATATGATAAATAAAGTGGTATATACAATAAGTTACATTATAAGCAAGCAATATCTGTAGCAATTATAAGAACTACAAGAGGAAAAACAGGAATAGGAATCCAATTAAAATTATACAAAGTGATAGCAGTTCTGACCTTTTATAGGAGTCTGAATGCTGGAATTAATAATATTTATTATGCCCTGTGTCTAGCTAACTTTGGGCAACACTATATGAATAGTGTGAAAAATAAGCAGTCATTTATGTATATAAAAGAACAAGTACGGAGGCTACAGAAGAAAAAGACAAAGTAGAGTTCACACACTCCTCAGACCAATACATGGTTGTACAAAACAAGACAGACTAAAAATAAATTAATTAACTTGTGAGTAAAATATATTGGAAATACAGTAGAGGAAGAACTGTAAGGCCTATGTAAAACAAATGGAAGAAAGAAGACTCCCCAAAAAAGAAATGCTATTATGATAATAGCAATGCTATTATGATATGACAGCCTCTTAAATCATTTTGATTTCCAGTAGCCCCCCTTGGCTCAAAAAGCCTGTCTAAATTCTGAATCATGAATTAATCTTCCTCATTCTAAATAATGTTTGTATATACAGTGAATGTATTCAGCTTATAGCTGTTGCTTATTCCCACATACCATATACTTTGTCATTCCATTTTGTTGGCTGTGGTTGTTTTATTTCCATTTCTATCAGAATATTTTCCCTCCATTTCTTCTATAATATTCACCACTTCCTTCTTTATTCTGGCATCTAGTTCCACACCCTCAGCGATATCCTCTCCCCAGTTATTGACCTTGCATATCTTTAATATTTGAATTGTTTACCTCTTGGATATTCATATTGGTCAATATTTTTATATCTCCTCTTTGTAGATATATTTCTTCCCTGTTTTCTCTCAAATCACATTTTACCATGGTCTAGTTGTGTGCACTTCCAGTTCCCATTCACTATATTCTTCTGTTATCCTATTTAATGCATGTACTGTATCCTGTGGGTGCTCTAAAATTACTAACTTATAGTTTGTAAAGAAAATGGTTAGTAAGTGGTTATTGTGCAGCCATATCTCCGTAAGACTACATTTCATCCCTCATATTTTAAGACTGTGTACAAATATATTTTGAGTAGACTGGGGTACATAATTTATACATAATTTTGAGTAGACTGGGGTAAAAAAGGATATCAAACTAAAAATTGATATTCTTTTTTTGTAGAAATAGTACAAAGATTCTACTTCCAACCTTGATGACCACTTTCTATCTGTATAGTTCTTTCATGTCATTTGCAAATTACTCCTTGAACCCGCTTCAATTTAATCGTGAATTGTAGTAAATTATTTAGTAAAAGGAATGGAGTCAGAAGTCTTTTTCTTGTTTTAATAATTGTGACAGGAAGTTTTCAGCCTTTTGATAGTTTCTTTTACTCAAGATATTTTATCATAAATATAGTGTTCATATCAACCTAGTGAAAACTGCTTAATTCTTAGGTCTCTTTGAATTCTTTTTCCATTATAGTTTTTGAAGATTCTTCCATACATTCTTTCTATTAATGAAATAATACATAATCCTCTATAATACCAGTATTCACTTCTGTTCCTTTTCCAATACAAAGGATTAATATAAGGAAGGCTCCAGATTTTAGGTATGTACATACTCTTCCTTTAAAAATTTATGAAATATTTCACTAAGAATTTTTAACACACATGCACGTTCACATAATGTGATTGGCAAATCACCTGGTCCTGGAGCCATATTGTTTTTTTATTTCTCATTGTATGTACCATCTTCACTTCTACTGTGATCCTATTGACTTTTAAGTTTTATACAAGATATAAAATGACTAACTTGGGTACAAAACAAATGGTTATAAGCAGAGAGCTCAATTTTTACCAAACTTGTGCAATTCAAATATGGAAATTTTGCTTGGAATTTGAGTTGATTATCTCTTAAAATTAAGACATGAATTCTGTTATTCTGAAAGTTGGAGATTTTTATAGTTCAGGGTTCTACTGAATTGAGGGTTAACTACAACAATGTTCTTAGTGGAATATTTTAGTCAACAATGTTGTTACCAAACTTGATGTTTTACTTCTTAAACATATACTTAATTATTTCTTTTTTAAATTAATTTTTGCTTTCTTGGTGACACATTGGCTTCTAAGTGAGTATTTTCCTTAGAAGATATACCTCTTGAATGAAAAATAGAGATTGTAGGATGTCCAATGCAGCAGTAAATGGCAGCGATAGAAGTTGATCTTGGGAGATATAAGACTTCACAGGTTAGCAAATTTCTTATTTTAGAGTAAAATCAGTTGATTTAAAAACAATTCTATCTTGTTCAGAAACTTTTTCTTCATTAAAAGTAAACTAATTTGTTAATATTAATTTTAATGAAAAACAAATGGCTCTTTCTGTGCAACTTGATCTAAAATTCTGTTCACATTTAAATAAAAATTTTTAGGGGCAAAATGTATTATTGGACCAGCTCTAAAATTAGGCAAATTAGACTCTGGCCCTGAATAACCAGGGATTTTGCGATGCCTATTTTTCTAAAATCAAACTCAACAATGACACTTACTCATATTTTTTGCTTTTGTTGAGAATAATTACAAGGTAAAGAATCTTGAAGGCATTGAAATAAATGCAATTATTAATATTTTATTGTCTTGTTCCCTGAGTGAAATTAGTCAATCTATTTCTTCCCATAATTTTGCTTTTAATGGTAATGTTTCAAGGATAAAGGAAAGGAAGGTAACTTAGTAGGTTGTAAAACCTACAAAAATCCCAAAGGAGTAACAAGTGTGAAAAATAGCGACACGACTGGGACTCGAACCCAGGTCTCCCACTTTCCGGGCAGGTATTCTAACCACTGAACTACCGTGCCGCGTCTCTCTCACACTGTTAAGGGAATGCTTTGTGAGCAAGACTGGCAGTCTCCATGTAGTGTGAGAGAGACGCGGCACAGTAGTTCAGTGGTTAGAATACCTGCCCGGAAAGTGGGAGACCTGGGTTCGAGTCCCAGTCGTGTCGCTATTTTTCACACTTGTTATTCCTTTGTAATGTTTCAAATTAGTGATCAATCAAACTTGTCCTGCTGGGATTGATATCAGCTAACATGCCCTGGAGTTGTTACCTATCCTTGGGCGATCCTTTGTACTGGCTTTAAGCACAAAACTTGCCTGCAACCTGTCCAAATCCCATTTATAAAGGTTTTACTGGAATCTTTAACAATACTATTTTCAAAACTGGTAGAGGTACTGTTGTATCTTCAGTAATTTATTAGGAAAAACATTGTTGATGGAGTAACCTTAAAAGTAATTTCAAATATTAAATGTGTACTTAATTTCCTTTTGCCTCCATTTAATGAGCTGACACATTTTCGATTGAATTGGTTTAAACGGTGAAAGTGAATTTTAATTAGCAACAAACAGTAATAAGAAATGAAAAACTATATGGTTGCATTTTAAATAAGATAATATTCTGCAAGCTCTAAATTGTGCTTAAATTTTTTTCACATCTTTTTTGAAAACCNATTTATTTCATTAATGAATTCAATCTCTTAATTTATAAACTAATGTTAATGTGATTAAATAGGGTATCTTGAAAAAAATCACTTTTTCAACTTTGAAATCATTTTAATGTAACAACAATTAAACAGTGGTATTGACATAGTTTTTGAACAAGCGGAGAAAAACAAATAGACAGAAACATAAGGTTCACATTGAAAACCCATGGAAATGAAAATGAATTCAATGATACGGTTCAATAATTTGTTTATTATTTTGGCCAGGTTGTGTTTATTTGCCTTTAAAATCCTTCCGACAGCTTCAAAACAAATCCTCTCAGAGGAATCATAAAGATTTAGCTTTTTTTCGTATTTCATTTTCGTTTGCACCTGGAAATTCCAGTTGCCTTTTTCTTGATATTTTGTACCTCTTTTTCCTGACTTTTTCCTTCAACTGATACATTTGACTCTTGAAATTCCCCATACCTTTAGGCGCATGTATTGTAGCCACATCTTTGTAGCCTCTTTCCTCCCGTCTCTGTTTGTCACGCTGAACAATCCATTAAAAGAACGAGCAGCCTCTTTCATACAATACATCGGACGGCTTCCTTAGAGGTTAGTCGTGTTGGCTCTTTGGCCCAATTGTGACGTCACGCCTCTCCTCCTGTTGCTCTCGCAACTTCTCTCAGTTCTACGGGGACTTCGCCTTCCTCTTCCTCTTCTTCTTCTTTATCGTCGAATATTTTCAGGTTTTTCGCGTAGTACCACACTCCTCCGTCAAACATTGTCCCGATGGTCACGAATACTATAGTTTGAAAAAAAATTGCGTAGGATTTATTTTGTGCTAAAAGGTGCTATGTACATACATACTACACATATATCAGAGATTAAAATGGGTTCATTTAAGGAGTTCATTACCAAGACTTCTCATCCAATATCTCCCAAGGAACTCATTAATTCTGATAGTATGATATTTTTACCATGAACATGTATTTATTGAATTTATCATGATATTGTTGGCATAATTGACCCAGAGATTCTTTTTGAAATATAAAATCTGTAATTGGTGCAAAATGACCCAAGCCGTCGAGGCACCAATTAAAAACAACTACTACTACTACGATATTGTTGGCACTTCTCATGGCTAATGATTGAGGATTTAGGTATTTAGGCGGATGGCAGTTACTTTAAGAAAAATATCAAAGAAAGTTGTCCTTTAGCGGTTTTAGAGGATTTCAAATAAGCCGTACGTCGGCAGGCGGAAGGAACAACCATATTCTGAAGTCAAAAATGCCAATGGTCTTGAAGAGAAAGGTCTTCAACCAATACATTCTACCAGTTTTGACATATGGAAGTGAAACATGGGTGTTAAACGCAGCAATAACTCAGAGACTTCAGACTACACAAAGAAGTATGGAACGATGTATGCTTGGAATCACAATAAGAGACAGGAAACGCAACACCTGGGTTAGGAAGATGACAGGAGTGACAGACATCATAGATAAGGTAAGATCACTGAAATGGATGTGGGCAGGCCATGTTGCAAGGAGAAACGACAACCGATGGACATCAGCAGT
>KZ308341.1:279062-376206 GCA_000376725.2 Ladona fulva | reverse complement strand
CGGTACTAACTGGGATGGCAATATCAACAACCTCCTCCCTGAGGTTCGTAGTGAGAAATTTATTAAAAAGCTTCCTACGGTAATCTAGTCTTCTATCACTAAGCGAATTCCACCCGAGAGATTCTATCATAGCTGAAACACTGCTGTCAAACCTGAAGTCACCCTTAACAAACCTAGCTGCCCTACGTTGAACCATCTCAAGGCTGGAAGTTAATCCTACTTCGTGGGGATTCCAAATCGCGCAGCAGTACTCAAGGAGAGGTCGAATCAGGGAAAAGTACGCTGTTTCTTTTACTCTCCATGAGCATCCCCTTAAAATTCTGCTGGCTAAAATTTGCATCCTATTCGCTTTACCTACCACGTTTCGAATATGCTCTTTAAAGGAAAAACTACCACTGAGCGTAATACCTAGGTATTTATGATGCCTCACGAACTGCAACGGATAACCTGAAATATTATAGGGAACGCGGGTAACATTAGTGGAACGCGTAAAATTCATAGCTACGCACTTCTTTACATTCAAGTCTAACTGCCAATCTCTGCACCAACCTGCAATAAGGTCCAGATCGTTCTGTAAACAACAGATGTCATCTGGACTTACAATCTCTCTATAAATAACAGTATCATCAGCGAATAACCTAACCTTACATCTAACATTATCTACTATATCGTTAATATATATTAGGAACAGAATCGGGCCTAATACACTACCCTGCGGAACCCCGGAAGTGACGCAAATTTCATCAGATAAAACTCCATCCAACGCAACTCGCTGAAATCTGTTCCCTAGAAATGATTTTATCCATTTAACGACTTGTTGGTTAATCCCGTAAGCCATCAATTTATGAATTATTTTTACATGTGATACTCTATCAAAAGCTTTCCTAAAATCAAGAAATACGGCATCTGTACTAAAACCCTTATCAGCTGCTTTGACTAAGTCGTGAACAAAAAGGGCTAACTGGGTATCGCACGACCTACCCCTACGAAAACCGTGTTGACATTCACTAATTGCCCCCTTATCACCTAGAAAGCGCATTATTGAACTGGCAATAATATGTTCAATTATCTTACAAAAAATTGAAGTTAAGGATATGGGACGATAGTCTTCCGGTTTCGAGGAACGCCCTTTCTTAGGAACTGGGGTGATATGCGCTCTTCTCCATGACATTGGCAAAACGCCTTCATCCAAGGTTTTCCTATAAAATACGAAAAGAAGGGGAGAAAGCTCATTCACCAGTGTTTGAATAACGAGCGATGGCATACCTTCCGGCCCCGGTGCTTTTTTCCTGTCAACTTGTCGCAATAGCTTTCCTATTCCATCCACTGACAGCTCGATTGGCCCCATTTCCGAATCAATCCGCATAGCAAAATAGTTCGTGCGTCCATTGTCTAAAGTAAAGCTTTCCTGGTAATGTCGATTTAGTAAATTCGCTTTATCTACCGATTCACTAATCGTTAATCCCTTGTCATTAACTAGGTTAGGTACTGAAGACTGACCTCCTCGAGATTCTCGGACATATGACCAACATTCCTTCTGGTCGCTTTCTAAAGATTAAAAGGATTTTAGATCTATATATTAAAATGGATAAGAGGATCAAGGTTCATGCAGAATCATTGGGACACTTTTGCAAGGATATTCCATGAAAAAGGACCAAGGTGGAGTTGGAGGACCATCAACGGTGGACAATGGCAATGAGTTACTGAACCCCGTCGGAACCTTCCGCCGATGGCTTAATTAATCGTAAGGTCAGTATAACTCTTCGCAGATGGCGCACCCACCGAAGGGATGAATGACTGTAGTCTTACCTCAGCGAAAGGTAGTGAACGACTCTTGTAATGTAACAATTTCTACTAACATTCATTAGTTGTCACCTTTTGGTGTCATCACATTATTTTATTATGTTTTGATATTTCATTGATCAGAACGTAGCTATTTTTTCGAATTGTTGTTCTATAATTCGGACAATTCGCAGGAGAAGTGATGACACCGTAAAGTGATAACTGTTCCAATTAAGTTAAGCATTGATATTAATTTCACGTCAATTTTAGGCACGATAGGCAGGGAATGATATGCATAATAGTTTCTTCCTTATCGCGTTAACATATTTCCCTCATGTTATGAAATGTGCGTTTTACACTAAAAATTTACTAACAAAAATGCCTTTAACAACGCTTTTCGCAAGTTTGGCCTGCATTTTTCAAGTTACTTCAAGAGGGCCGCGCCGCTGTAAGCAAATATTTACAGGTAATTAATTTATTGCATTTCATAAGAAATCAATGGAAAAATACTTTTGAATTAATTCACTCATTTTTCCTTTTCCAGGGGTGAAATGACAAAGTGATCGTTGCCTAGGAAAGCATTGCATTCATAGGATTGATTTAATTATGTTAAGGTAAGAATAATAATAGCGATTGTCTCAGCAATTTTTTAATTACTGCTTAATTTGCCCATTTTTTCATTGAATTTGGCAATTTTGAAAGACGAAATACTTGAATGAAAATATATATTTGCAATGTTATTCTATGGAGTGATCATCCCTATTCCAAAAATGTCTATTACGAGATTTTATTGGGAGTACCAAACCTTACTCGAAATATTTTTTCGTTATCTTCATGAATTTCTCTCGAGGAGATTTATAAACGATATATCTTATTCTTTTTCAGGTAACCTACCGCTAGAACGTAAATTATTATTAACTCGAAAGCGTAAGCCTTTCTTACAAATTCTTCATTTTGGTTATAAATTCGATTTGAGGTATTTAAAAAATGCAGTCTAGAAATGCAGGTTATCTGGTCGGAAGAAGAACCATGAATTAAGCTAAATACGCTGCGTTGAAATAAGTTGAACATCTTTACACAAGGAAAAGGGTTTAGGTGACTTGACACGATAAGGCGTGCACCTAGGAAAATTCCCAAGGAGAAACGGACATGAAAGAAGATTGACAGAACCTGGACTCGAACCCGGGTCTTCAAATTTTCGGTTGGTTGCTCTATCCATTAAGCTGGTTTTGAGAATGTTCTGCTGGCTTACACCAATGAATAGATCAACCAACCGGCAATTGGGAGACCCGGGTTCGAGTCCCGGTTCCGTCAGACTTTTTTATGTCCGTTTCTTCTTGTAAATATCTTTAATCGTAGATAGTGGATTTCTATTCAATAGATATAAAAATTGAGAATTACCATCGGTCCCATTAGTACTTTGATGACCGTGTTCCTCCGTGAGGCTCAAAGCATCTTCTCCCGGTCCGTATACAGCGTGAGGAAGGGCAGTGAGGACGCAGAATACAACCACTGAGAATATCCCGAATGCGATCCATCGAGGACGGTGGCCCTTTCCAGCGTAATAAGTTAGGAAGAGGCAAAAGACCAGTTGGCTGATATCATTTCCCACGGAAATGACTCCTAGAGAAAGGAAAGGTGAAAAAAAAACATTGCTTAAATATTACTCCTGGTCTTTGTGAAACAAATCATGTTTAGCATATTCATCCCCAAAATAAAACCGATTGGATTATTACTTTATCAGTTAAAGCTTACGAGTAGTTAAGAAAAGCAGTAAACTGTCATGCACTTCCTATATTCTTTATTTTGCATAGTAATGGCATTGGTGGATCAATTGGAAGTGGGATTGCCCACTCCTTTGATGGCTTTGTAGTGCTGGTAATTTTCTTAGGATCTGACGAGCGCTAGAGTTACAGTAATATCGTGAAGTTTTTCCACGACCACTATACATCTGTTAGATGTATCACGAAGAAATGGCCTGTACTTGCCTGTTACGCGACTTGGAATCTTGAATCGCTTTTCAAGCGTCGTTATCGTTCCATTCGAGTAGGCGTAAGTAGCTGAGAAAATGCTTCCTATGATTCCATACAGAAAGACGTACACCTTTTTGTTTGCAAACTTCTGAATGAAACGGCCCCTAATTGGTCCGATACCACACTGAGTATCCTCGTCAATATCTTCTGATTTCTCTTTGGAAGTCATTTCTGTATCCTTTGCTGGAACTTTCCTCCAGCCTTTATTGATCATTGGCTTATCAGCTCTCGGCTTTCCTAGCGCCATCTTCACTTATTCGTGGTATATTCGTTGTGTATCTGCAAAAAGAAATTTTCTATTAGTTCGGCCGTAAGCGTTTCATACCATGTGAGTCATTAATTAAGTGTACAATTTGTTTTTAAAATTTAATGTACGATTTTACGAGAAATCTCCCGTGGTTGCCAGTTCATTAGAAAGAGAATCTGGGTGCCTTGTATGAGCATAACGAGAGCTAGCAGCAAGAAAAACATGGAAACTCCGCTTCCAGCTTCAGGTTTCTTGTGTAGCACGTCGGAGTGCTGATAAGAGTGATTCTATCCAGATATAGCTACTCACCTTGCCACGCTTTTTTGGAAGGGATCATAAATCTTTACTCGGAAATTAGGTTTCGAGTCAAAGCGAAAACAGAAGAGTCATCGAGTTATGAATGGAAAAGTCCTTCGACATCTATAATATCACAGGACCTAAACAAATAAGCATAAAAATATTATGGACGGTTTGCAATGTTCCTTCAAATCGGTATTATCGTTATAGTTACAATTATTACGAATTTGTCGACAAAAAAGTTTTGTATTTGTTATCGAATTGTAAGCGAAGTGTTTCATATTTGTAATCATGGTGTTAGTTTTGTTTGTAGCACTCATTAAAAGTCTTAGGGGTGGTTGGAATTTGATAAAATTACACGATTCTGGAAGGTAAAGAACCGATTCAATATTCTTTGGTATTGAAAAGCATTAAGCCATGAAAATACAAACTGACATCGATATTTCGAAACATGATCGATAAAAAGATATTTCCTTTACTTTCTATCCTTTTGCAAAATATCACATTTCATGCTTAGGGAAAATTCAAATGAAGAGCGCAGAAGGAAAAATTTGGAAGTAAAAAGCAATTCACGCGAATAAAAATGAATAAAAATAGTAGTGTTCGGCATCATAACCGTGTTAACAAGGTAATTACGGGTTGAGCAATGATACACGTGATTGTGGCCTCCGGAGCATCTCTTAGAGCACGTTATTAATCTTTTCAATCGTATGGTACACAGAGATAAATCACACAAGAAATTCCGTGCACCTTATTGTTCATCGTGACTAATTTATTACATGTTTTACGAGATTTGTGGCGTCATTTCCTTGGGTGGAATTCATATTTCCTATTCCTTTTTTTTTTAAAGTTAATGGAGAATGCGAAGGATATGGTATTTAGACCATCTTTCGATATTCAACCGCGATTAACAAACTTTAATTTTCTTCCGAAAAAAGGGAAAGGTGTTTATTTTGAACCATCTTGCGACCTTCGTTTTAATGTTCGTAGCCTACGAAGGCCATCCGCGGAGCGATTGAATTCTTTTCATGTTCGATCCGATAAGTGTTTACTTCCTTGCCGCGTGCCAGAGCCATTCACAGGAGCAATCATCTCCATCACCTCTTTCTTGTTTGATCTCTCATAACAACAACCCAAGCATTAATTAAACACGGATGCATTCATTAAGAGAGTTAAAAAATATATACGTCCCGTTAGTTAATTTATTTACAAGTCGATTTTTAAGATATACGAATGTGATTTAAATTTGCTTGTATTGGATACCCGGAAAAGTAGAAAATTCATTGATGTTGCATTGATCAACTCATTAATCAACCGATTTTAACGAACTTTGAATATAGATCGATCCTTCAATTATCTAAGATATTTTATTTCCTGTTTGTTAAATTATTAATTTATATAATCGATTGAAGAAACTATGATTGGATTATTTCTTCATGGGGCTAAATATTAGTAAGTATATTATTCAAATCGTGATATTGCATACCTTCAGGAGAAATCGGAAGAAGTTGTTCAATTTTCTTCCTCCGTGCTCATTGCCAATACTTTTACAAAGAACTGTGTATACCACGAGCAAAGAATTAAGGAAAACAAATAATTTGGCTTGCAGAGGATATCAGGAAATTTTACTGAAAGTCAGTAGTAACATTTACCTCTTAATTTTAAGGATTTAAACCATTCATAATGTCCCTAAGGTCTCTGTCGAACGAAAATTAAAGCAAGGAATTTATGAAGCTATTTATAAAAGGGTATGTTTAAATAATTTACTTTTGAATTAAGTTACTTCCGACACATGCATCTTCCATAAGAATATCAGGACGCAGAGATATATTAAATATGAATGCGTTAAACCGACGTAAAAATTTCAAAATGATTTTTCGATCACTTTATCTATGGTTTTTTTAGGCATTCGATATATGGAATGTTTTCATCATCAATGGATCACTAAAGCATATAGTTTGCATTTGAAATAGGAGCAAAGATTTATTTTATTATATATTATTATAAGGTTTATTCCCGAATAAAGCTTTCGCAAGTCCGTCCCGAGTTACTGCCTAAAACAAATAAAAGGCGAATATTTTTCGAGGAAACGAATGTCTTATTGTTTTAAATAGCTAGTACCAATATAACTTTCTTTTCATCTACATGAAGTATTAGCATAGGTATTACTATAGATCTATAGATACTCTGCTATTATATAGAGCTACAGTTACGGATGCAACTTCAGCACAGTTTTAATTAAGCTGGACTATGAATTAGCAAATTATGCTAACAGAGTAAATATTTTTGGGCATCAACTGTAACCTCATGATAAAATCCTACCTAGTTCAGTAGTGTATCGCTTATTCGACTTGATCTCATTGGTCAAACTTTTTAACTCATGTAACTAAAAGTTCGAATGGAATTTTAATTTGAAACCTTACCGTAATTTTATGGCGAGCATGCTTCACATACGGAAAGATCATGGTCCTCTTCATGTCGTATCATAAACGATAGCGATGACAACCGTTTCCTATCCTGATTGAGAAAGAGCTCGTTATATAACACACCGGCGGTGATGTTCAAACGCTAAGAATTTGTGCGACGGATGTAAATACGCGTTGATTGATTTCCTTTCACAACGAAAGAGTTTCGCTTCACCAGCGTGTTTAATCTCGTGTTACTTAATAATTATATCACTTGAATTAGAGTAACATATCGGTACTGTTGAGTGAGATATTTTTGTGGAATTTTAGAAAGAAATTCTTTCCTTTATCGAATTCGGCATTTTTGAAATCAATTCGATCCTCATCGGAATGGAAGATGCTGACGTTTGTGCTCCTGATCGTCTTTCTTTTGGGCGATTATGGGTAAAGTTCACAGTGACTACTTTTGAGAGCGACAACAACACGATATCGTAAACAGGGCTCGTGGATTTCAATTGATGCATTCATTAAGCAATGCTTTCCCATAGCAAATGCGCAATTCAGATTTTTCCCTTTAAAGGAAAACAATCACTGAGACTGGTAAATAATTTCTAGCATAAATCAATCGCACAAAAAATTCACCTTTACGAGAAGCAGTCAAGAACTGTTTTCCTTCATAGCAGGGATAGCTATTAGTTAATTATTGCTTTAAAATGAAGTGGTTAGACTTTTTATAATTAACGATTGTTTATTATAATGCTGGCCTGTGAATATCTGTATGTTTGAAAACGTGGATTATTTCATTATATTATTAAGTTGGTACTGCTGAGATAATCAAATCCAACTTAGAAGAAATACAACTATTAACGAGTTAGGTTAGAGACGAACATACAGTAACCAGCTTTCTGCCGCTGGGGTTCTGAGCATCTTTCATATTTGACTGAATGCAAACAAAACCGTTTTCTAGAGAACTTGCAATATGTTTGTTGTTATAAAATTTAAAATACCGAAGAATTTCCAAGGTTACTCCTTCGTGATTCTACCTGATAGACTAATGATTCTCAACCAAAAATCCGTGGGTTATATGTAAGAAGTAATTAAATTTTTTAATTTGGGCGAAATGGAGACTTTTAATGCCTCCTCTTCCATTTAACCAATCGTGAATGTAAATTGGATGTAAGTAAAAAGTGCTGATGATAATTTAAGTTAATAGGGAATAGAAAAAAATAGTTGTGGATTAAATAAACCAAAGTGAAGCTTAACTAAAGTATCGATAACAGGAAAATATCGACAAAGAAGGATGTGTGAAAAAGCTGCGCAAAACTACTTGGGTCTTTCCAGATTTGTTATCATTCAATCTAAATATTAAAATTAGTCGTCTCTTAGTACGAATTATGCCTTTAAATTACTTTTTATCCTTAAATTATCAACTTATCCATTCAAAAAGGAAGACATTTCATTGCGTATTTTCCGTGAGGATCTTCTGTAGTCAGGATTTAACTTGTCTTTTCAGATAACTAAAGAACTGTTGGCGCGTACGCAACATTAAAGTGGGTAAACGCCCAAAGATTGAGGTACAACTTGAAATTGGCGGGCAGTCATGTTTGTAACATGAAGAATTGTCCTAGGTATGAAGACTATAGAGGGCGTTCTTTAGGACGAAAAGTTCGAAAAGCTACGACAGACGAAACGCCTAACCATGTTATTTATGAAAAATCGTGATGTAGTTTGTAATTTCGTCAATCAACTCCCTGAAATTGAACTTACAAAAATGTCTCTGAAGTGGATGCTCTGACTTCAGGAAAAAAAGAGAAATATCTCTCGGCTAACTATGTTTAGGAATGTACTGAAGCATGTGTCATGTAATTATGGATGCGTTATGGTCTCGAAGGCGGGTTTTTCCATTTAAGGTTCCGTTACGAAATATCGTTACTCTTAAAAATGGAAATAGAATTATTTTCTAAATTTATTTACGCTATGAATTTTCTTCTTTCGTCGAAGAAAAGTTGCAAAGGGGTTTTCTACAAAGAATTTTTAAGTACAAAACAAGCGATCTCGAGCGAGAAGCCGGGAGGTTTTTGTAAAAGGAAAGCGTATAGCGTGGGAGAAAATCGTTGCTTATCTAGTCGTTAAAGCTCTCTATTCTCGGAAAGATTAAAGCACCGCAGACGGCCTACAGCCCCAGAGAACGACATTAAATTCTCCCCAATCACACGCGACATTGCGGGATTCATTAGGGGACATTTCTCTGCTGGAGGACCACAATTTCTTTGTCCAACGTCCATGCTTACTCTCTTTTCTTTCTCAAGAGAATCACTTTTTAGTGAAATATTCCTTGGCCAAGTAAATAGTAAATATCTTATCCAAATATGTAATATGAGATAGAACGAATCCTGTTACCTTTTAAAGATTATAAAACTGAAAAGTTGATGAGATCAGAAAGAAATGTAAGACAAAGAAGCGTTTTAAGCTATTATTAATACTATTACGCAGAAAACAGATCATCCTTTCATTAGTGTTGAAACGGTAATGTATATTATGGTAATAAGAAACCGACTTAAAGAAAATATCGACTTTAACTGATAAAGTAGAAGGTGAGATTTCAAGGATGTGCACTTTATGTGCACATCCTTGAAATGATGGTTAAACTTTTATTGATATCCTATTCAATAATCTATTGAAAAATATCACTGATAGTGAGTGGCAATCGTATAAATAGTTTCTATACTGGCATTCAATGATAATTTCATACAATTACTTTGCAATGATTTTCTTTTCTGATTCTTTGGGCTATTTCAGCTGGTTTATTGTGAAATATCAGAGGCAAGACGCTCATAAAGGACGATATTTCTTTTAAAATAGTGAATTTTTACATATTTAATACGTGCATAACAATATATTAAAGATTATCTCCTTTTAGAATAAACAGATGAAGCGTTCTAACTAATAAGTTTGGACAAATAACTTATTACCTCAGGCCTTTCGGTAGAAATGAAAATTGGATGCTCAGACACTCTGGAGTTAAAGCGACTGCTCGTTTACTTGTTAAATGAAAACTTAAAATACATAGAACGGCGGGTGTTGGGTGCTTCATTTTTGATGAGTGAGTTGAATATTCACATACGCTAATCGTAGTTTCCACTCGTGAAAATAATAACTCTGAGGCGCAAGAAACACGGCCTATAAAACATTCTTCAATAATATATCCATCTCGTCTGCTCAAACCGCAGCTTGTTAAATCGTCCAGAGCGAAACTAAACGGAAAATCACTCTCAATGGTACCCATCAGAAACAAAATTGGGCGTCTTGGTCAGGACTGGAGAAGACAACATTTGATAGATCAAATTATTTACCTTGTCGCTCTTGGATTGGAGAAAGCTCGGCGTGGAAATCGCGGCGATCCCTACACAGTCCATAAACACCTCCCGCTGCCCTCTTCGATGGATTCGGGTGGCCTCTTGGACGCGCTCCTTCGCCGCTATCCTCTTCTCTCTCCGAACGAGCGACTTCTATTGTCTCATAGGCTATTGCTCTCCTCTCGCGACATCATCGCCTTCGCTATCGGAACGGGCAAACACAACCTACAGGTCCAATCTCAATAACTCGCTCGTTTTCTCCCACCCGAGGCACCCTCCCCTTTCAGGACCATCCTATTGCCTCCCCCGCACCCGTCCCTCTTTCCCCTCGGAAGCCACTCTGCTTCTTCCCGCAATATTCTTCTACGACCCATGTCATTCATTCTCCGGCACTCGCTGCGCACCCATGTCACTTCGCGACGTCATCAAGCGGCGTTGTCCCTTTCCCTAATCCTTGCTGTCCGGATTAGATGAGTATCGAAATTGGGGTTCATCAGAAGAGAATGCATGAGCGGATTGTTACATTATAGCGGAGCTACTGTATCAAGCTACCATTCGAGGGATTCTTTTTTCATCATCATTGCAGCCTATAATTATGCCGTTACGTTCAAACGCACTCTACTAACGGTCGTGGCATTTCTGAGGTGCTGGACTTCATTATATGAAAACTTTTTGAGTGTCAAATTAATTAAACTAGATTAGAACTTTCTTCTTTCCATTATTGCTACTTTTTATCTACATCTACATACGATATGTATCCTGCAAGTCCCCCTTCGGCGTGTGGCAGGTGGTGCATGTACCGTGACTCTACTTCCCTAACCTATCTTTTTCGCGTATCGTACGACTAGTTCTAGCATCTATTTCTCTGATTTTTTCTCAGTATGAGAAAGGCCTACGTAACAGGGAGGACACATAATATAGGCTACATCTTCCAAGAACGTACTTTCTCTGAATATATTAAGTAAATTAAGTCTTTGTTTAAACCCATCTTCTAGAGATGTATCAGGCGTCCTGAAGCATCTGAGTAACGATCACTGATTTGTCGTAACAATTCGTTACGACAAATCGCCGTAAACGTATCGCCTTTACAGACTTTTTCTTCTACGACTATTTTCTTGAGGATTCCGAGTTTTTGAAGCGCTCACCCGCATATATTCGTGAGGTTTACTCCAAGATATTTCACCGATTCTGTTAATAAGTTTTTGTTTCGGAGGCTGTACGAATAATCATTGACAATAGATTAATTACTGAACATTTTTCTACATAAAGATATGATTGCCAATCATCGCAACATTTCATAATTCTACATAAATCATTTTATACTGTTTATCTATCCTCTCTACTTTCCTATAAATTACCGTATCGTCCGCAAATATCCTAACTTTTCTGTCAATATCATTACTAAAATCATTGATGTATACTAAAATGGCCACGCTCCGATTACGCTACCTGGAGGGGCGTCCGAGGTCACTTTACTCATGTTGTAACTAATATCATTCAGTATTACTTGTTTCTGTCTGTCGAAAAGAAAGACCTTAATTCAGTTTATTGCTCCTCCATTGATACCCGCAAATTTTAATTTATAAAAGAATTTATGATGAGGGACTTTATCAAATGCTTTCCGAAAATCTAAAAGTTTCGCGTCGACTTGCCTTTTATTTTCGGCAGATTTCAAGACATTGTGAACTAATAACGCCAGCTGAGACTCACAAGATCGTGTCTTACGAAAACTGTGTTAATTCCATACTATGAATTTTGACGTCTCAAGAAAGCCCATTAAAGAAGTATCAATTATATGTCCCATTATTTTACCGCTCAATGACGTTAAAGAGATAGGCCTATAATCCGCTGGGTCCTTCTTTAAGCCGCTAAAAATAAAAATCTGCTGTTGTTCACTCGCCAAAAAAATCTGCTATTGTGGAATTTCATGATATTACACATATTTACACAGCAATATGAATCACGATTGCGAATTGTTCAGTGTTTGAATTGTGTTTTCTATTTGATGGTTTATTATGAGACGTTTTTAAACAAACTAACTCCGATAAAATCCCAAAAAATAGCCAGAAAACCAATTTTTGAGATAAATATCCAGACTTATACGTGGAAATGGAATTTGAATCAAAATATCCAGATACGGAGGCTTACGTGATATTACATAGAATTGTGATTTCGCGGAAATAATTTAATGTGATAGATACAATAGTTTGTTACAGCAGTAACCGTTGCGTATGAATTGATATTTTTATTGATCCGATGTCAGTAACTTCTATAAGAAATATATATTCAGTTAATTTTGTGTTTCGCTGTAGATGATTTTTCTTTGGTATATTTAATTGGTATATACCATAAGAGATATTATGTGATAAATATTCTTATTTTATTAACACTAAAACCTCGACAAATCATAAATATCTTTCCGCTTCTAAACCATAGCGGCCCTGGCGACCGCCCGGCCTGCCCGTGTCTCGCCCGGCTCTGCTTACACCCTCATGGTAGGTAGGTAGCACAAATTGCACAAATTGCACATGAAGCTCGGTGTTCGGCTTTGTTCTAGATATATCATAGAAGAGAGGGTTAAAATTGATTTTGTAAATAATGATGTATTACGAAAACATTTTGCTGAAAATTTTATTTTTGCTCAATTTTTCATGTAAAACAATACACATAAACAATTCAAGCACTTTAAAGAAATATAATTTTAACTAAATTTACCCACACGTTATGTTTCATGAAAAATAGTAGTTCAAAGACATACGACTGTCCAATGTTTATGCATCAGGTGATAGATCTAGACTATAGGAGTTCTTTGGAAACCAAGACTAAAGAGTTTTTCCCGAAGATGAGGGTTGGCCGAGAGAAATCAGTGAACTGATCTTAAATTTCGTTTTGAAAAATAATTCTTCCTTCCCAAGGAGAAATGTTCTGCCGGGATAGTTCGACGACCGGCAATTGGGAGACCCGGTTTCGATTCCCGGTCCCGTCAGACTTTTTTCAAGTCCATTCTTCCTTGGGATTTTTCCTGGGTGCGCACCATTTTGCGCAAAGTCACCCTTACCCATTTTCCTGTGAGTTCTTCCTTTATAATGTATTCTCAAGCCATTAACCAAGTTTATATATTATGTTACACTTTTATTGGGGTTTATTTAACCTGGAAGTAAGAATTGAGCATAGTAAAGTTGAAAATAAAAACTGAATAATTTTTTAAATAATAAATAACAAAATCGAACATATTTGTAGGAAGTATTTGGATGACAATGAATCTTGAAGAGAATCTTTTATCTAATATTTTCCTTCACCTCTTCTAATGAACATGTTTTCAGATTCAGGAACTAAGTCATTAGTCTTATCGTCTTTGGTTTTTAAGGTTACTATTTGCAATGAGTAATGCAATCGAGGTCGAGCTCCAGTGTATTTCATTCAAAGTGTCGCCGCTTTCTTTTCCTGGGTTGTCAATTCCCGTTTTATTTACCCTCTGTGCAACGCTAACATCGTATTTCAAACGATTACCCGCAAGTGCTCATTCACTACTTAGTTCACTAAGTATTGAATGGGCTAAAAACTGAAACATTTCTATGGTATGAGATACATTCTTAGTGATATTAGGTTGGCTTGTCATACTTTGTTGGAGATATATCGATATATTTTCGGGTAAGAAATTGAGATATTTTCGGAAGAAGTGATTCGAGAGGTTCAATTGCAGCATGTTCCCTAGGAATGTTTGATTCATAGTTAAAATTATTAGCTCAGCATTTACTTTTGTATAATGCAAGGGCTCTTAGAAGATTTTTCGATAATACCGAACCATTTCAAAGTTTAAAATAAATATTTAGCAATAAATATCATACTTAACAGGTTCGTGATTTAGGTACTCATATCGCTTCATTTCACTAATGAGAATATAACCCAGCATACAAATAATTAATATATATTTAAATAAAAGTTTGAATTCCGATATATTAATTCTTGATTCCATACACAATTTTATGTTTTACAGCTTGATTTTATTCAAAGATAGGAATTTAAGAACCAATTCGAAAAGTCAGTCTTCATAGAACTAGCCAGCTGAACTGAATTTCGTGGTACAGTACTCCTTTCTAAGAATTTTTTCTACTGAAAATTTATATTGCAGTGAGCTGCTTTTCTGTGTTCTATCATGTAATCTACTGGAAGAAACAAAGTTACTATACTTTTCGTAAATTTTAGCCATTAAGCATTGCTTTCCATATTTACCTACAGTAAAATATAATTTGAATTTTCTGGAAGAATTGTTCTGGTTGCAATGCGGCAAAATTTAGATAAGAAAATGCTATCCACTCAGAGGCAGAGCTCAGACATACATTGGACTTATCTACTTAACAAGTATTTCTTTGACTTGCCAGAGATTGGATTTATCAAATTAATCTCACAATCCATAGTCATATGTTTTAACATTTATAATTAAGACCAGAAATAAGGGAGTTGAATTTAAACAGCAATAATGCTTATTTAGGATATGAATAAACAGTAAAGCTTTTTTTCAGGGATATATGAAATAAAATCCTAAAGATTAACTTCCAAATATTCAAAAATAGAACTAAAGTCGAAAGGAGATAAAAGTAACAAAACTGTAAAATGAGTACGAATTGGAAGAGATGGCTTGTATAAATTCAGGAAGATATCAATGAAATGAATTCGCTCTTGTGTAAATGAAATCTCGGTTTCTCTCTCAAGTGTATTTTAGGAATTTGATCATCTCTCTAGGTAAATATTTGCCACGATGATGCAACATTTCTCTTTTTAAAGTCAAATTGTATGCAAATTCAAAATGTTAGCGAGATCTGTGAGATCTCTTAAGTTCATAATTGACATAATGAATACGAAATTCCGCAATTAATTTTTGTCAGCATTTCCCTGTAGCACTTGAAAATTATTCCAATTAACATCCAATACGTAAATAACTTTCAAATTATTTTACTTTCAGTCAATAAAAAAATTCTGAAAATCCGAAATAACTCGGTAGAATTTTTGTAATCTTGTTTAGTAATTGAAATTATGATCCTGAAACACTCAGTTTAGATCTTAGGAGATGATGGTTAGAAAGATAAGAACGATAGAAGTTTAGGAAGATACGTAGAAAGGATACTTGGGGTCTGAAATCGCAAATAAAATAAAGGCGATCAAATAACAGAGAATGGTATTCGAGTTGATTAAAATATGAGGAGATTAGAAAATGGAGCGACTGAAATGAGAGAAAAGAAAAAGTCATAAGAGAACGAAGGAGAGGCTATCTTTGCAAACTAGGAAGAAGAGCTATCACTGGGAAGGGAGAGGGGAGTAAAGTGAGTTTCGGCAAAGGGTAGCTGTATCTGAGGAAGTGGAGGAAAACTGCGTCGGTGAGATGAAAGGCAGATATGGGGCGAGGGTGGAGCTTCCGTTGGGATTCGAGTAAGTATTTATCCAGGAGTGGCGACGGTCTAGAGTCCTCATGGGAAAGGGATAATTACTGATTATATATGCTCTGCCCTCAAACGTTTTGATTTGATACACTCTGGAGCCGGGACTTGACTCCCTTTCCCGATGTGGATGCCTTTAGGTTTCGAGTGTGTGGTTTCCGAGTTCCGCATGTGATTCACGTCCTTCACAGGGCATTTACAGGTCAGCAGAGAGGAGGAAGATGGTGGAAGGGAACGCTGCGGAGGTCGCTTTTGCGACCATTTCTCCTACTTAATTGAAACTTCCTTTCTATCTCTGAGACTACGCTCGCGAGTTTGTTTGCCTTTTAGGTGGGAAGGGGTTAATTAAGACCTAAATCTATATTACTACCGCAAGAGGAGCTGGTGGCCTTCGGGAAAAGACGTCTTTTGAAGGTACGTCAGTGTTAGGCATCCACTTCGTCTGACTCTCCTCTGCAAGCCCTCTCTTTTTCATGCTCCTCTCTCTTTGGCTGTTTCCTCTTCTCATTTTGATCTCCTCCTTCTTCTCTTTCTTTTGCTTCCGTATATTTTTTTCTTACCTCCCTCAAAGCCCGATTTCTAATATTCGCCCCCTTATCTTTCCTTCTGTATTCCTCTTGATGATCACTTCTTTCTTTCATCTCACGGTTTTCTTGTTCTAATCGTGTAGTTATTGGGAATACGGGAATAGGAAAACGGGGAAGACATCCTTAGTGGTCTAAATATGAGCGAAAAGTAACATAATTAGATTGACGCAGAGGTTTCTCTTTTTTTTCTTTATCTAAACACCCGTTTTTCTCTCGATAAGCTATTTAAGAAAGATTTCAAGAATTAAATATAAGTTGCATTTATATTGTTGCAGAACTTCCTCCCAGGAATTAAATATATCATGTACCTGGTTTAATACTCTGTTAAATCCTTAGGAATGGTAGTTTAGGGTTTTCCTATTTGTAGATTTGTGTACTTGTTTTCATATTATACAGTAGTATATAGAGTAATGAATGCTCTGCAGCTCCATGAAATTTAACAAAATATAAGATTAGGACAAATATTGATTGCCATGTGGTTCACTAGTAATTAGCGTGCTCAAGAATATCTAATACATTTATAAACAGCACTAAATAAAACTGAGAAAACTTTTTATGAACAAGCGTGAGTGAAGAAAAATGTTTAAGACTCGCAGAAATTATTAGGATATTCGAAGACGTGGCCGCTATAATCATTTCATTTTTGTTGCAACACCATAGCGATATCCAGAGGTTTTCTATAACACTTGTATAAATAAAAAAACGAAAGAATTTCGTGAAATTTGGTGGAAATTGTCCATGTTAAAAACGAAGGTTCTTGTTCTCCTTTTTGTTTAAGTAAAAATATTTTCTTAAGAAAAATTATCCAAGTGATGCGACTCTAAGGTTATCATGATGTTTATGAAATTCCACGGAATGATAATAGAACAGATCGTAGTGATATGTTACCTTGAATCACGTTGACCAAAGCGTTTTTCAAAAGTAAACAAGTAGCTAGTATAGTAGCTTTAGTTCTGTCTAATTTTCATCCAAATATGTCATTTTTTTCGTGCCCTTTTAAGTAATTGCATCTTTGTTCTATTTCACAGTAGATGTAAATATAATTTAGTATTCTAGGAGATTTTGTAGGTTTTTACCTACAGATATCTATGAAAGAGGTAATCAGAATTTGAGATTGTAATCGAAATATGCAAAAATACTTCCAGATAAGTCACACTCTTGAGAGGTAAAGATTGATTAATATGGACAAGTGATATTCTACGACAATTGCTGTAACAATTTTTTGATTAAAACCTCTAATGATGGACGTAAGATCATCAGATTCATTTTCTATAGCACATTGGGAACGGGGGAAAGCCTTACCTCTTGTGAGATTAATCTCCTTTAAGTTCTATGTATTTTTTTATTCATCGCATATTCCATTTTTCAATCCTTTGTAAATCTCGAAAAGGCTATCACAAACAATTTTATAACAATTTAATAACAATTTAATGTATATCGAAGTGGAAGTTCGAATTTTTTCTCTTAATCTGGCTCAAAGATCGGCCAATTCATAATCATAAATGCTAAATTTAAATCCAGAACATATTATAATCGAATTTTCATCGTACTTAATCGGTAGCCCTTGTGAAGTTATTGATAACTGTTTGTGATAAGATTATTTCCACACCTATAATTTGTTTGGAAAAGGCTGGTTCTGATTGTATATAGAAATTCAGTAAGGGGAGAGGTAGTTCGATGTATAGGTGCGGTCGCTGTTGTGGTTGCTTGTTGTTGTACTCAGATTCCACGTGCGACCTACCCTAAAAGATTTCTCTAACGAAAGGCACGAGTTTACGATTATGGGATTCAAGAGAGGACAGAAAAGAATGACTTTGCCTCTATTTACAACCTTTTTGTTGCTCTAAACGCTATTTCAGCGCATTCATCTGTGAACTCTTACCTCATAGATTGTTTTAGTCTTTTCTAAAGAAGAATGAAGCATTTGGAAAATTGAAAATTAAATGCATATATATGCCGTAAATAGAAATAAACAGAAAGGTAAATTTAATTTTTAAAATTAATCACACTTCGTAGGGCATCAAATTGTTTCATAGTTAATACAATTTCTCCGTCGCAAATAAAAATATCTCATAAACCGTCAATTTCTTTCCTAGATCATAAAAGTGTCGTGCAACTTCCAACTCTACTTCGGTTTATGAACATCGAAAATATAAAACGTAGATATTTTGTCTAAACTCAAAAAATCTACTAATTGGTAATGCTTGAAATAATTACTGTTCTTATTTTAATGCCGTCGATAGATTCAGAGACAAATATTAAATTTTGATTTTATCAATTTAAAGATGGTGTATTAAATCGTCTATGAAATACGTGCGGGATTCCTTTTGTGTCCAAATTATTCTGAATAAAATGAGTAAAATAGGGATATTAAAGTATGTTATCAAAATATATTCTTTCTCAATTTAGGATATTAGGGTTATTACTTATAGGAGTTCCTGCGATTCATCCTACACCTTTCCGGTGCAAAATTCGTGTACTCGATAAGTTTAACTGCTCTTTTTTGTCATTTATAATTTTCCTACTTTTACAAGTGAAGAGTTCATTCATAATTCTTAAAATTTAACCCTTTAGATTTTAAAATCTTACAATTGCTATTTATGCTTTTTTGAAAGCTTGAACCTTATGATCTTTTATCTAAGGAGAGCTGACAAGGGCAGTTATCTTTTCTCACTTCTTGATTCAATGTGTACGTCTAGCATAGTAACCTATAGGTGGGGGCCTACGTGCGAGACGACCTTAGCTGTCAAAGCACTTTTAATAATACTACTGTTAATATGGCTAAATAGATTTTATTGATGTGAGGAGCAGGAATTGCGTTAGTAGTGAATTTAAACCATTCCATTTCTTTGAATTTTGGAGAATAGTTTCATCCTTTACTGTGTCGATAGGAGAATAAAGATATTCAACTGGTCTTATAATTTTTACCGTCTTCTCGTGTTGCGCAGAACATTTGGGTTTGGGTGAATGTCATTTTAAAGATCACTCTCGGAGTGAATGCAGTCGAAACTCAAATAGAACTTAGTCCTTCGTTATATCTATGCTAAATTTCATCTTTCTAGATTAGCTAATATCATCTGATGATAATTGTTTTAACGGACATAAATTATGTACTCATAGTAACTGTATTCCTAACTTCTTGTCTGCTCTCTTTTAAATTCCATGCTTCTTCCTTTTCTCAAGGCAGTAAATTTGCTTTCATATTCCCTTTTCGCATTTTATTTTTCCAGTTCAAGAATATTCCTCAGCAGGAATATTTCTCGAACTGAGGAGATGGATTTTTTTTTAAAGTTAACTTTGATCGGAGAAATTAGAAAAACGGAGCTTAAGTTTGTAAATAAAACCCACACAGGGTTATCCTGATGATAGAACAACGCTTTGAAATCTAGATCGCCGTTATGTTTTTCTTTGCAATGGTGTAAAATATAAATTAATTTTTTCCTTTTATCATTCTTGCTCAGGGTATTACACCTACAATCTAGAAACTCTAGTGCATCAGAAAGTATTACTGAGAATGAAAATTCATCAATAACTATAAAGGAAAGATTAAAGATAGATCATCAAATTTGGTTTGATTTCTTTGGTTTGGTTTGGTAACTTGGTTTGGAATGCTTTTCTATTATTTTTCTGAAGCGTAAATAACCTTTTTTGAGCAAGTTTGACCTTTAGGTTACATTTTAAAATTATAAAGATTAGATTCTGACATTTTGAGCTTATATTATTAGCAGACATGTATATAAAAACTGTACTGTCTCATTAAGGGATTAGGTTATTTCCATGTATAAAAGAAGGAGATTCTCCATTTTGTCGAAATTATCTTCCTTTTTAATGTCTTTTTGTAAAGTATTCTGCCCGGAGGCCGGTTAGAACCACAATTCCTCCATCATTAGACAGGAGAAGCCCTGGAGAGGAAATGAGGCTTACTAGGCAAAATAAGGAATGGTTCTGGTTCAATCTTGCTTTTCTTAATAAGCCAGATTGCTATAAGTGAAAAAACTTACCCATTAAGCATAGTAATCCCACGAATAACAATTTTCACAGCATTCGATAAAGAAAGACAATGATGAATGTCATTATTCAGAATCATTCATTTCCTTATTGCTTCATTACAATCACAGTCATGGACAAGACCGTTATAAAAGTAAATGATACATTTTTTCTCTATTGTAAAGCAAAAGAGAAATGAAAAAATTTTAATCCATAAAGCAATTGTAGCAGGAACCCTGCCTGGTGTAGATACTGGAGAAAGACCCATTTTTATGAAAATCCTACATTACGTTTTTAAATAATATGGAACATAAGGTTTTATCTTCTATATCCTTCGACAGACGTGATCGTATCGTATAACTTTATTACTTGCAAACCCGCTACAACTACGACGCCTCATTCTATAGGACCTTTCTCTCTCACTAGCAGAACTCCCTCTTCGCTTTTTATTCTGCTTCATTCTCTCCTTCCCATCCGATTCTCCCGTACGAATGGAGAATAACATATTCCCTCCACTCGTCTCAACCCCCTCCTTTCATACATTCTCCATCTCTCCCTTCAGAATCTCTTTCAGGTATTTTTTTTATTTTCCAAAGGTTTCGGCAACCTTTATTCCACCTATGTCGAATCTTACCCATTGACGTCGGATTCTTTCTTTTGAGGCGACACGTGTGTTTGCAATCGAGACGAAAAGAATCTTTGCCCTCGCCATATACTTTCCTCCCTTGGTTCTACACGTGATTCTCTTCTCTCTGAGGCCCTCAGAAGAAAAAGCTCCATACTGCAATATTACATGAGCTACTTCGTTTCATCATCATGGTACTCGTGGAATGAAAGAAATCTAAATGCCCCCTTATCAATACGTTTTTGATATTTTTCTCTTGATTTTTGTCCCTTTTCCTATCTACCTTTTGTAAATAAAGAAAGCACCACAAATCTTGAACACGCGCCTCTATACTTCCTCTAAGAATCATTTTGTCCTTCGAAGGGTTGCAAGATTCTTTAGAAATATACGGAGACTGATTTTGGCAACTGCTGAAAATCGAACAAAGATGAGGATAAGTGAAATAGTCAACAAATTTAAGAATATGTTTATTTGAGAATTAAATTTTTATCTTCAAATTGAGGTTTCATCTTCACACTATTTTTACGAAATAAATTCCTTTGATCGAGCCCGAGTTTTTGCATGTAAAGCATCAAATCTAAAATACATACAGTCTTAACAGAAAGAACAAAAAAAGCAAAGAAGGAGCAATGACTAGGAATATTGAAACTTCTGCATAAAATATTCTTGCATTATATGTGCAATAAACGAAATATTTGTCTGCTTTTACGTGAATTTTCCCGTAATTGGAGAATAGGCTGAAACGTCCTTTGCGAATACACTTTCATTCATTTTTATTTCGACAATTTGCTCTCACAACCATACTTACGTGCGTCATTCTATTTTAAAATTTTTAAATAGGATAAGTAAAACTAGGGCCGGATTCAGTAAATTACATTTCCCGAAATTCCATTTCTACCTCATTTATTTTCAAGTTTTTTCTTATTTTCAATTGCGGCGATATTAAAATTAAACCACTATAGTTTTATTAATTTTATACTTCTGTTTTTCGTGTCTCGTTGTGACCTCATTCACCCTCACTGAAAAAATTAATTGTTAGCGTATTAAGACGATTCTGAATTTTTAGTATAGCCACAACAATTTAAGTAGTGTTATTTGAATCAATAACAAGAAATGTGGAAATTTTTTGACGATATTAATAGAAACCTAGGGCGAAAGAAGGTAGAAACTAAATGATATTCACTAAAGAAGGCCAAAACAAACAAATATCGTATATACCCAAGTAATATTGGATCTCAATTAAACGTCTACCCCCTAATTTGTGACCAGAAGCTCCAAAATTTTTCACGTACCTCCATTATAAGTCAACCCAAGATTTTTATGCGTCTTAATATATGTGTACCAAAGTATAGCATATCCTCACATGTACAAATTGACCTACACTACCAGGAGGTGTGTTGACGTATGAAGTCATATGTAAATCATCATTTATATTTGTATTTTGTTTTGTAATTATTTATGCATAAATTAGGCTTTTGCTAATTCCAACTTCGACCCAGATTAGACATTTTTCGTTCCAGAAAAATTAGTATCCACATAAAAGTCAACCTCTGAAATTCGGAATTTAAAAGTGGACCGTAAAATGCGACTATTAGTTGGTTATATATAGGATTTATTGAGAGTTTTTCCTAAATATATATTACTATTTTTACTTTCTTTTTGAAAATATGATTATTGTTGACGCATCTCAGCAAATATTAGCAATATTTTAAGAATTCTATTTGAAAATCGGCGATCTCTAACAATATCGTATTGTAGAATAATGTGCAATACGATATTATACATGATATTTATAGGTGTTATGTTTTGTAAAGATAAGAATTCGGCATTTGATTTTAATTTCGGACACAAATTTGGTTTCAAGATGAAGAATTTTCTAGCCTAAAAGATGTTTCATTCATAGTCTTCATAGTAACTTTTGCGGATTGCTTGCATAAATGTTGTTAAGGAGCAACTCTAATTTCTATATATAGAGAGATATTCAATCCTTAATTTTGAAGCAATCTCTTCTGCTTCCACTTCTTCATTTCTAAGAATCTTCAAATCTTTGAAAGGGAATACACATTGACGAAACGCTTATCTCAGATTTCCTACACTAACCTTATATAATCTCACTCAATTTGATCATTTTTGTTATCTTTTTAAGGCAACGACAAAGCTACTTTTCTCGATTTAGTAGGGTTAGAAAGTTTTTCACAGCGCTTGTATTTTCAGAAATTCAAATTTTTTGTACTTTTCTTCAAAGGTGTCTTGAATGATAGACCATCACGGTAGGGACTCGTAGATTAAAATATCTAGAAGTCAGCTCATGGTCTGCGTACAAAGTTTCTAATATTTAAATCCTCATAGATAAGTAAGTAATGTTTCAATCCTCATAGATAGCTTATACGAATATTTGTCAATTTAAGTTTGCCTAAATATTTCGTAGTGATAGTATGAGAAGGGCTTTTAACTTTTTACGAGTAAATGCAATGATTCAACTAATCCGATGATTAATATCTGATTCTATAAAGGATTTGTGCTATTGAGCACACTATGATAAAGCATATAACCTTCTCAAGCACTATTTTTCATTCATTCATGACACCAAAAGGTCGAATGTGCAGATAATATCTTTAACTTCCAATTTTCGTAAGTCAGCCACAGAGTATGAGCTTCCCTTTCGATTCTATACATGAAATGATACGATAAGGTTGTTGGCTATGCAAGAAGTAAGATTCAAGTGCATGAAATCCGGTAAAGGGAGTAAACCTAATTTGTAATACGCGGCAAAATGTCGATTAGACTTGAAATCCTCCTTGTATCCAAGATTATCATTCAAGAGAAATCTTGTAATTAACCAAATTGTACACGTCTAAACATAGTTATGATATCAGTTCAATCATACAGTTTGCTTATTTGGTATGCGATACCAATAAGGGAATGTATTTGTAGATGCGTTGCATGACAAATAATGGTGCGTACCCAGCTTGATGATTATGCATCAACCGCGTAATCTTTGTATAAACTTCGATCGCTGGAAGTCAAAGATCCTTTGAAGACAGGTCGAGAGACATTACCTGATTACGTAATCTTAAAGCAGCATTTGTGAGGAGGAGGATGAAATGCTAAATATTTGTCAAGGATCGAAAACATGTAAGCACTTCATCGTTTGCCTAAACTTCGGGCTCATAGAAGGAGTTTCGTTAATGGTCAATTCGATTAAGGTTCTTCCCGTAGAATATATTGACACATTGGGTGATAATTCCATTTAATTTAACGCTTCCCATTTCCTTTGAGATGGCGGGAAAAACTCGGAACATGGGACAACCTTGCTAGGCAAGACGGAGGGAGTGAACATTTATGCGATTAAGTAATTAATATAAGTGGCGACCTTTGCAATTTTAAGTCCTGCATACGAGTCTTCAACGGCGCATCTTGTTTTATGCCTGGAATCTATGGCTGTTCTTTAAAATTTTGATTCTTTTTCAGAAAATATGGAACGATTTGCATGACGAGGATTTGATAGAATTGTAGTTCTGAAACATCCTGTATTGTCAAACGGACATAATACTTTGATCTCTTAATCATATCAATAGGATGTACTACGACGAAATCGGCAATAGGAGAAATTAATGTAAACAACGTTGAACTGATTTTATTTTCACGGTAGAATGAGCAATTGTGACCCTATATCCACTACTTTCTTCAGCTATGAAATTAATCTCAATATTCAAATAATGGTTTTGTGTTCCCCTGATTCTATATTTGGGTATAAACTATGTTTGCTTTATTTTTTATTCTGTCTTTTATTGAATGGTGCCGCTTTCTCATCTCTAAAAAAATAATATAACAAGTTAAAAAAATAATATAACAAGTCAGTTTTGGCTTTTAAGAATAACAAGAAGTATATTTTTCTCTTACACTATAGATTCATTGAAAAGTTAGCTAACTCATATACCATTTCCACCTATGTTGCTATAAGACCTGCACGTAGATAAGGTTTAATTGCTAATTTAGTATCAGGTATTTAATTTTACTTATACCGTTCAACGCGAGTTTGGCTACTTACCATTTACGTCAGCTTTCTTTTCTTCAGCGCGATAAACTCTTGAAATTCCTCCTGCCCAATCTTTGCGGAGAGGACTTATTACCTCCCGTTAACCCTTGTGATATTTCCTTCCAACATCCCTCCATCCCTTTTCAACCAAGAACTCCACTTTCCACTTGCTCGACTCACTTCATACAAATATTGACTTGTCATCCAACTTCTCTTTCTCTCTGTATCTTTCGCTCTGTATCCCAACTCCTCAAGAGTTCCCCTTCCACGATTCCTTTTCCGGTCTCCCTAACAGAACTGCCTTTTTCCAAGATGTGCACTCAATTACCCTCTACACCGCTTAGCTGCCTACTACTCTCCTCCCCTTCATCTCTTTTAACTATGCCCCCATGGATTCCCCTCTGCACCTTCTCCACCCTTATTGCTATTCCCCTTCGAGTTGCATTCCTCTTTACCCTTCCCAAAGTTGCAGTAAAGAAATGCTAACAACCCATCATTTTTTCCTTTCCATTAACTTCTGATTTGGGCCGATCTGTAAATCGTAGAATGCAGAGGTTTTTCTTAAGGCGGATAATATACAGTATAAGAGAATCCTCATTTTATTCCTGGCGTTTAACCAAAGAACTCAATTAATTTCAATTTGCATTTCGTCCCGCTTTTCCCTTTCTCCACATTTCTCCCTTAATTATCGTCGATTGTGGTACATTTTATCCTGAAGATAGATTTGATAGCCAGAATATCCGATTTCAAATATCTATTTCTGAGTTTATTTAATCGGTACAATTCTCCATTTAATCAAAAACTTTCATGCAATGATAAAATATATTTACCTGTTCCCTGAAAATTTCTATAAGATATTTAGTCTTATCGCAGTTTATTAAATAATTTATAGAGAAAATTGGATTGTAGTATTCGAGAGATATCTTGCGTTTTACAGCACCATTATCATTTGCAGTTCAAAGCAACGTCGACCATATTATGCTGATTACGCTTCTTACTAAGAAGGCGTTGCTTAATAAGGAAATTGAGAAAGCTGGAACGCAGACCTTGGTACAATTTTTCCTAAAATAATCGCTTATTGTTGACCACAAAGAAGTAGACATGCATTCAGTTTTAAGAATAAACCATCGTTATTTAATATTTATTTTTTAGAATGTTACCAAAGTTACTTACGTTTAGTATAGATGGATATGTGAAATGGAATGATGGCATTATTATGACATGGGAACTACGACAGTATAGCAATCCCGCCTTTTAGGTCTGTCTTCATAGGCTTTCAATATCCAGCTGGTGTTTCGGCTACAGTATCTTCATAATAATATGGTAAATAATGTAACATTTTTCTGAGTGAATGTGAGAAGAATAGCCTGAATCTTGAAAGAAGTCTCATCCCGAATCAACGGTGGTCACTGATCAAAATCGTTTTATAATATGTATCAATTTCCGCGAACCTCAACTGGGACGGAGTGAGCAGGAATCGCTAGAGAGATAGAGAAACGGGCCGAAGTGCTATGGTGATCCCATTTCCCTACGTTTCAAATTATCTCCATTTCTTCTTCCGCATTCGTCCCTTTCTTCTCCATTTCACCCCCGAAGCCGCTCTCCAAGAAAAACCCATTCCCTTCTTATTCCCCCCTTCCACCCCTTTTGCCCTTCACCCCTCCCACCACCCAAAGCCCGTCTCTTTCTGATCCCGGCACGTAATGAAAAATCGCTGGCATTCAAAAACAAACCAAGAGGAGGATGACGATGGGAGGGCGTAAAGGGGTTGGGACGTGCTTAAGATGGGGATGATGTGGAAGGAGTGGGTATCTTCGGAAGGGGTGCTAGAGTGCCTTCGGGTTGAAGGTGCCATGGCGGGAGGGGTTTTTCGGGAAGGAGGAGGTGTCATTTTTTCGTTTTTTTCCTCCGTCGGAATGGGTTCCGCGGGAAGGGCGTGAGATTGCCGCGAGAGGAGGAGGATTTGAGGAAGAAATTAAGGCGAACTCCCCTTTCGGACGCTTTTCTATATGCAATCAAGCTGCTCGCCTCCCATGGCATAATATCCCTCCATCTTAACCATCTCCTCTTCTTTTTACGTTCCTTCTCGACAATCACCATTTCTCACTCTTCGACTAATTCTCCATCCCCCTGTTATCCCCTTTACTTTCACCGTTTTTGTCTTCCACTCTCACCTCTCTTTCCCTCTTCATTTCCTCTTTTCTTTCCGTTTCGAGAACATCGTGGTGTTCCTTTCTTCCCGTTCGCGTAAAGAGATTTGGCGTCTTCTTCCGCTTACCAATCCTCCGGATGCCATCACTTTCAACTTGCAAGTTCTTACCCCTTCTTCGGGTACTTTCTGCATCCGGTGTGGCTATTATGGTGATGCAGGGTACTTACCGTAGGCTGAAGTTGCGTAAGAATTGTTGAGGAAGACTGTCTCGTCCCAAAGATGACTGGACGGCGTGCAGGGTTTGATTGTAGACGGAGATGAACATACTGAGAGATAATTGCCTTATCGAAGGGGTGGCTAAGAAATAAATAAGTAATTTTATTTTCTGTCATTATCAGGGAATTTATTGTTCTCATCGTTATTTTACCCGCCGAAAGAACAACTGATGTATCATCACACGTCGGTTTCTGAAAATCTACCAATGGAGCTAACGGTAAAATATGAGTAATAATTAATTAGGGATTATTTTATGGCAGTCCATTTGTTTTTTAATTTCTAAGTGTCTTCGAGACTCATTAAAAACTAGTATAGAAATCGCAAGAACGATTCGCTTCTAACAGTTCCAATTTATTTAGGAGTTACCTGCTTTGAATGCCCTTATTATTGCCAACGTTTTTTATTGCTGAATCATTTGTGTCAAATCCAGTCAATTTGCGATTCTACCAAAAATATTTACTTATCGTGAGGAATATCACATTTCCAGGGAGAGGTAATATGATATTTCAATTGAAACGCTTCATATAAAAATGAAGATAAGTAATCTATTGAATTCAATTAAGTAGACTGTTAAAGTATTTTTCGATAGAATATCCACATATCATTCATAGTAATTAATGTTATGTTATGAGTCATTTTTGTTACTCAGGTATTAATTCACTGTTATAAATTGCAAAGCTCTTAGTGATACTTTAAATTTAGACAGTAATCAAAATAGAATGTCGGCGTGAAACATAATTTCTTAATCCCTCTTATAAAAGCATGAAAATCTTCCCTTATGTACTCCACACAAACTTATTCATTCCCTTATACCACTTAATGTGAATTCTGTGTCTCATCCATATCTTTCTTGCGTGCCGATTTTTAAGTCTCCATTCGCAATATCCTCTCTCACCCATCTCCATATCTATGCCTTGCTACAAGGGGGGGGGATCATATTGGAAAAAGACAACCGCGCTTTTTTTCTCGCCCGGAACAAATACGTGTATACGACGCATTATACTTCCAAACTAGAACAAACAGGAGTCGACTAGGTTATGGCGCGAAGGGGCACTCCCGTCTTCTTTTAGTTTTTATTCCCCTCTCCACTCCCCCCCCCTTTTGATATCGGACGAAGTCTTCGATAGAAGGGGTCACACGGCACGCACATAAAATCCCCCCACCGCCCCATTTCGCCTCCCTTTCACTTCCTCCGTGATCCCTTTTAATCATGTTTTTTAACTGGGAGATTAAAAAATACATTACTTCGAAAAACCATCTCATCAACCATCTCAATTTTTCTCCCTCTTCTCCCTAAGCCCACCCTTTTTCGCGAGGACTCTTTTTTATATCGTATTTTTTCATTAAAAATCTTTCGCATTTTTTTCCCTCCCCCGCGTGTGCGTTGTTTTCCGCTCCTTTAAGTCTGTCGTCTTAAGGCGAGAGAAAAAGGGCGTGAGATGGGGTCTCTCTTTTGCATTGGGATCGCGAATATTGGGGCTCTACGGAGGAATAAAAAAGGGTGGAAAAACACGAGGGATGACGTGCACGTAATAACGCGGAGTGGATGAGATGGGCGGAGTCCGCGGGTCGCCTCTCAACGAAAGGGGTCGCGGAGAGGGGGTTTTAGATATCGGGCAGAATGCGAAAAGGGGAGATAGTGAAGGATGGGAGGATGCGGTGGATTAGATGCCAGGTGTGAAGGATGCTTTGAGGAAGTCCGCTGGTTGGCTCGAGCGGAATGGAGAGTGGCAGCGTGGGAGATGGATTGGAGGTGGTGGAGGGAGGAGTGAATGTACGGGAAGTAAAAATTGGAGAATAAGCCGAGAGGAACGATTGAAGGGTTCGTCAACGAAGAGGGAGTTAAACCCGAATTACCCGAATTTTAGGGGGATCTGAGGAATTGGAGCGGTTATGCATACCAAACGAGGCAATGAAATGAGCGAAGTCTAATGAATACGTTCCGGAAAAAGGCGTTGATGAGAAGACATGCTGGGGTATGATGGCTGCTCTCGACGGTATGACTGTAAATCTCATCATAGCATTTCTTTGTGTTATAATTTATAGTATTTGAATATTGCTCAAAGACGTTTTGGTGGCATATTGTGCATATCTGAAAGTAATGTAAATACACGCGACTTGAAATTCGGGAAAATAGCATCAACAGAACAATGACTTAAAATTGATATTCAGATTTTTCATACCTTTTCTTAACTTTTGGTATTCCTGAAATTTTATGAAGTCTATTTAAAACTCTAAAATCCAGAAAATAACAAGAATTCAAACAATTTAAACGCGCAATGAAAATGTGTCAAGGCATGTGTAACATATTCAACGCAAAATTTCATATTATCATTACCCTACATTTTTATCATATTAAACATCTAGTATTAATAAACTAGTAAACGCCCTCGTCAAGCATGACGGGACTTAATTTAGTTTAAAAATATATCTAAAATCGTACATATCTGGTCCTCCTAAGCCAGAAACAGTCAAGATCATAATAACTCAATATATTTCTTATCATATAAATTATTTATAATATTTATTCTACTCTTTTCAAGTCATGAAAGCCTACTTAATTAATTATTATATAATTATACTTAACGTAAATTTCTTATAAAAATTATAAGAACTGATTATCCCCGTGCACTTATATGGGATCATTCATGGAAATCAACATTCAACAATTGCTTTTGTCGTCAAAGGGATGGGTTGTTTATTTCCCAAAAAATTACGGGTTTTCCGTCTATTTTATCAAAGTTCTCACAATTTCGAAATTATATGAATGATTCACGACTAAAATAAGATTTTATGATCATTTTCCTTTCTTTTGACACTTCTCTTAATTTCGTAGGACCATTGTTTCTAATTTAATTTTGTAAAAGAAACAATCTCTGCAGGTAACGAAAACCTATTTTAAGCAGGTACATTTCTTATGGAAAAGTATACTAACTGATTATCCCCGTGCATTTATATGGGATATCTCATGAAATCAATCTACAACAATTGCCTTGGTCGTCAAAGAGATGGGGTGTTTATTTCCGAAAAATTTTACGAATTTTACGTCTATTTTATCAAAGTTCTCGCAATTTCTAGTTTATATAAATGATTCACGACTAAAATAGGATTCTATGACACTGATAAGACACTTGTCTCAATTTCGTAGGACCATTGTTTCTAATTTAATTTTCTAAAAGAAACGACCTCTGCAGGTCATGAAAGTAATTTACGTACATCTCTTATGGAAACGTATTATGAGCTCCGGGGTTCGAACCCGGGCCTTTACAGAGATACGAATTCCTGGGAGTTTCAGCATCGTAGAAACAGATTGCAGTTTGTTTCAGATCTCTAAGTCAAGCCGTTTCTGAGATAGATAGGGGGACGGACCGACGGACAGACGGACAGACATTTGCTTTATATATATATGATATAGAACATGTGGTAACAGTACTTGTACCTCAAAAGTATTACAGCAACACATAATTTCAGTAAACATAACAGTATCATTATTGCAATATCATGGTTCAAATTCCCTGAGATTAAGTTGTATGGGAACACTCAATCAATCATAAAATTAAGATTTAAAGCTTTTTTTGTGACTTTTGCAATAATCTTTGTAGGGTATGTTTATCTCTTCCATATTACTTAACTGTTTTGTATATAGGTCTTTGTATTACAAAGAATTAAAATTTAAGAGACGGATCATTTGAGAGCATTTGATCATTTGAACGATTAAAAATCAGTTAAAGTTTTAGTGAGAGCAATTTTAGTCTCAAAGGAATATGTAAACTTTTCTTAGGCACATGTTTCTAATTCTCTTTAAAACGATACTCATTGACAGTCTACTCTTGAACTACTCAGGCATTTCAGACGTCATGTGAAACCATTTTGTGGAATAATACAAGTTCTAATTAAATATTGTTTTATTATATTTTATTTATGAATACCTTATTCTGTTTTCATATCAATACACGACATAAGCAAATATTATTTTCTTTTTTCCGAATAATGCCATATTACTGGTGATTAGAACGATTTGTGCTAATGGCCAAAGCTTCGGTTCTGCTAGGAACTTAAAAGTTTTGAAAGAACTAAGTATGAAGGCACAGCTATCTGTCTTTTATATTGCGTGCATGCTCAGAAAATGTAGTGGATCTAGGGAGTTCACATCAGCTTTTTTAGTCTTTATGATTGCCATCTATAGACTTCAAAGGAATCTTTGAAAACATTTTATTTACTTTTCAATAGATATCAAATTATCGCGGCTTTTCGTATGTTTCCGTGGAAACATTTCTTGATATTTCGATAGACAGAATAAAAATTGACACTGTCGTATTTTATAATTTTTTGTATGTTTCCGGAGGATATTCATTAAATACGTCTAAACCTTCGTCAAAATAATTTCTATTTTCAATTCTGCCAATATTTTCGGCAGTAATTTTTGCATGTTCAAGGCAGTAATTTTTGCATGATCATAGGACAACAAAAATTTTACGGCAATCAAAAACATCTGCAAACCTACTCGTAAGTGGAAATAAAGTTTTCTAAACTAAATTAAATAATGATTTGCAGTTCAAAACGCAAAATTATAGAATTCATACGTTTTTATAACCAATTGTTTTAATTTATAACGATACTCATCAGTTTACTTGTCACAATTTTTACGAAATGTTTATTATTAAATATTTAGTAATTATTACTCAACTCATTATTGCTGATTGCATTTCTCAGCTATCGCTTCTGATATTATATTTTTCAGACTGGGTAGATGTGGGTTAATATATTATTCATGTAAGATCATTTCTTCGCCGCTTTTCTGTTTTCTATCAATATTTATATAACTATACGTCGAAATACTAAGAAAGTAAAACTTCTATGCAAGAAATGAGTTAATAATTAAAAAATTATATCAGCAAAAGAAAGGTAATGAGCCAAGATAATAAGTCAGCAAAGATAGCAAGTTGATTCATATGCCATATTTAAAAGAAAAAAATATTTAAAATCTGTGAATTTAAGTCCTTAAACGTTGAAGAGATATCTATGGAAGTACCTAGCACATCATATTAAATGCAGTTCACTCTGGAACTAGTTCACCTAAAAATTACCCATAAATATCTTTATGGATGGAAAGCTTTTGAAACGTTTTACTGTTCTTTGCTTTCATATTTAATGATTAAATTAGTTTTTCCGTAAGATAAAAATGTACTTCATCGATGTAAAACTTCGTAAGTTAAAGCCTCAGCTCAAATAAGTTTTTGCTTATACAACTATCGCAAAGAATATAAAAATAGACATTTTTTAAACTAGTGAAATTCTTTATCTATTACCCAAACTATACAATTTATATTTAGGTAATCATGCGAAAATATCGGTGACTTCGTCGTTTGTCCGTTCTAGAATGGTGTGTATGTTCTTAATTGAAAACAGGCCTAGTGGTCTAAGATAATTTCCATCCATTTATGTGATTGTCTTCTTAAATATTTCAGAAGATAGTGGAAAGTAGTTTTGATAATCGTGACGGCAATGAAAACGAAAATTTCCCTCAACGTAGAATGTACGAGGGTAGGGTGAAAGCGGTACCAGTTATACCGGGCCTATTTGAAATAACCTCAGCTGTCGAAGCACTTTAAAAAAATACCGAATAATACGAATAAGTGGGTTTTCGTTTCATTTTAATTTTTTTGTCCTTTTTATGAGATCAATAGGAAAGAATGTTGTACGTATAAAGGGTTAAATCTCTTCCCATACATTAATCTGGTGTCTTCTAACAGTATTCCTTTCTTGGTCTGTGCTTTCTATTCGGCTGTTTTTGATTTCACCATATTCATGGTTTAAGAATGTTTTACCCATTTTTTTACTAATTTTTCATTTCTCTGTACTTTCCTAATGGCACTAGTGTATGCTGTATCGATTTTAGTGCTACATAGAAACGCAACGGAAATTTACATTTCAAAGTAGATTGCGTCAACTTCGGTTTATCTTTCTTGGTGTTTATTGATAGGTATTATTATTATCAACTTTGTGAAGGCAAATGTAAGCCTATGGTTGTAGTGTAACTTCGTCGACGAAACGAATTCTCCGATACTGATCTCACAAAACTCAACTGCGTCTACTTGTTGCCGGTAAAATACTCCATAATTACATGGGCATATTTAGAAGACTAAGGGGTTTTTTTCTTTATTTACTGCTTTACGGAGAGTTTACTTTTTCTTTCGAGCTTATAAGAAAATGCGGGTTTTAAACTCAGGGACTTTGTTGCGGAATAAGAGCATTGTGATACATCAACAAATCAACATTTACATCAACTGTTCGAAAAGCTTTCGTTATTTTTCCTGCAAGCAAACACGGATGAAAGCGACTCATGTTTCAAAAAGCATTCCCTCGTAACATCTCCACTTCTTTTTAGCATTAATTTCTGATTATCTCATTTTTTAATCACGAAAGTTATTTTCCTAGTTTCATATGGGGCATCTTTGCTTTATTAAATGTCAGGATTACATTTATCGCAAGGCGTCATTTCTTAAGATTTAATGCCGTAAAGTTTATTTAAAAAAACGTTCTCTCAATCCTTCAGCACGAGAGGTACTCACAAATAGTTTATATTTACATATCTACCTTGCAATCAACATACCGCTACAAGTCGTTGCTGTAGTTGTGATCTCTAATTTTGTACCAATGTTAATAAGAAGCCGACATAAAACATGTACTATGTCAATGTTTCCTGGAGAATCGATTAACTTATTTTCCTTTGCTTCTTCTAATCATAACTTCAGAGTGGAAATTCTAAAAAAAAATCATTAAAAAAATGAATTAATGAAATCTAATACCCAACATTTACGAGTATTTTCAAAAGTTGGCTTGTTATGTGATGAAGAAATCCGGAAGAAAAACCTCGCAGTCTCTAGCCGCCATTTTTCGCCCTCCATTTTGATCGCGAAGCGGTTTCTGAGGCGCGAGCGCACTTCCGCAAATTTCGTTCATTTACCAACCACTCTTCTTAAATTAGCGTTGAATATTCTTCCATGTTTCCTTTATGGCAAGTAGGAGTCAGGTTCTATAATCTATAAAGAAAAACAACTCGATTTCTTTGTAAATTGGCATAATTCCGAGAAAAATATTGACATTCCAAGGAGATGAGTTTACAAGGAAATGGGTTAGATGACTTGGCACGATAAGTCGTGCATCTCGGAAAATTCCCAAGGAGAAACGGACACGAAAAAAGTCTGACGGAACCGGGACTCGAACCCGGGTCTCCCAATTGCCGGTCGGTTGCTCTATCCATTGAGCTATCCCGCCAGAACATCCCGCGTTCCCGCGGGATAGCTCAATGGATAGAGCAACCGACCGGCAATTGGGAGACCCGGGTTCGAGTCCCGGTTCCGTCAGACTTTTTTCATGTCCGTTTCTCCTTGGGGAGATGAGTTTACTTTCCTCGTTCCACAATTGTAGACATTAACGATGGCTGTAATGAGAATGATCTGAGTTTATTCTGTTGTATCTTCTGAAAGACAAGTATATAGTTATTGTGGAAACCGATTGCATACAAAGAATGGTAAATAATAAAAATGAATTTTAAAAAGATTGAAGTGAAGAATAAAATGAATAATTTACCCAAAACTCAAAACTCGCGTTTTCAAGTACTTCTTACGATTTCTTTAGCAACTGCCTCAAAAAATGTTACTTATCACTTCGTCCATGAGCAATAATGAATGAAAAGTATGTTTTTTTCTTTTCTTATTTTATTAGCCTATTTTCCCTGGTTATTAAGGTATTAATTGAGTAAGAAGTAACTTTTTCAATAGTATCAACGAAGTCTTTCGTATGAAAATTCTTCATTTTATTCAAAGTGTGTCAGTTAAATCAAAATTTTATTTTGGTCTTATTCCGGTGGTTGTGATCTTAGAAAAAACTTTCAATTTCACGGCGAAGCAGTCAGGAAAGGTGGAGAAAATAATAATTCCCTTCGTATAAGATTCCCATCATGTTCTGGAATAGATCATATTCATGAATTCTTGACACTCATCTAACTTTTCAAATAATAGGTGATATCGCAGAAATGAATTACAATTGATATGATTATTAATGGATATTTTAGTTTTTTTAGACCGATTCCTCCCACAGAATTATATTATAGGGCGATTAACTTAAATACTCGTTTATATAGTTTAGATTGTTACTTGATTTCAACCGTGTTTATTTGATTGGTGGAACATTGAGCTGAACCTTAAGGGAGGGTTGAGTTTGACTTTACTTTTACAAAACCTATTTTTAATCTCACATCCAAATAACTGTCATGAGAGAATATGTCCTTGTAAAATGTTTCACAACAAATTACTTACCGTAAGACTTGGTAGAGAAAATATTTTTGAGATATTTTCTGAAGTTCCTATATCTTTAAAAACTTAACATCCTCATGAATGTCAGGTATGGATTTGCTCAGATATGCTTGATTTTCGAATGTTATTTTTTAATATATATTCTAACTTCGGGATCGGTGATTTCTATTTTTCTAAATTAATCAGGAATATCAGTTAATATAATAAATAATTTTATGTATCTGTTTTTTGAAAGAGGCCTTGAGAATAATCCAGGGAATTTTCATTTATTGGAACATTAATGTGGAATATATATCATTATCCTTATCATGATTAATAAATGAAACATGTTAACATTTTAAATCTAAATCTAAATTAAAATGGGTGGAAAATTAAGATACTTTCTTATAAGAGGCAATCATTTCTTTCTGAAAGTAAATAGAAACTTTGCACAACTGAAATCGTAAGCTTACAAAGATTACATACACTTCAGATTCTGCTTAATTCTGATTCTGTTTTGGTTAAACTTGTAAATATTAAGATCTCCTGCGAATATGCTTTTCTATTAGTTTTCAATCGGATCCAAAAGAACTCTCCTTAAACCAGCATTAGCGATTTGTTCGCCAAAAACCGCTGTCATCACGCTGAAATAACAGAGAACGGTATTAAATGCAAAACGTGAAGTGACACCACTGTATTATCCGCCGGCACACGTCTTCCTGTCGAATGGTCATTTATCAAAAGACTTCGTAGCAGCTACACGCCGTAATTCCGCATTTCCCTCGCAGAGTGTTCAAAATGGAAAAGAAACCTTTGGTTAGCGTTCTTTCATTTCAGAGGAAGAGTCTCTTCCCTTTTTTAATTCCTCTCTTGTCATCCTTGTCCCTTCCCCCTTCCTGCGCCCTCCCCCCTATCCTCCTCTGCCGTAATTTTTTCTCTTTCTCCATCCACCTCCGTCTTGCTCCTTAAGCTCCGCCGTGCCTTGAAGTGATGAATAAAGAATTACACACCCATTACGAGGGGATTAGGAAATATGAGGGGGAGGGAATGAGAGAGGGGGAAGTGGGAGGGGGAGAAATGGAAGGTGTGGGGGGAGAGGGCAGGCAGAAGGTGCAAAAGAGGAAAGAAATGAGTGGAAAAGGAGATGGAGTCGGAGGGAGGGTGTTGAAGAGGTCTTGAGATGGAAGCTGAAGAGGCCATGGGGACGAGTTAAGGGGAAACGGGAGAGGGCGATTGGTTAAAAAGAAGTACTTTGAATGGAGGTTTTTGCTAGATGGGAAGAAAGGGAAGAAGATCAAGAAGTAAAGTAGCTGAAGGTAGCGGAATAAAATTAAAGTTGGGATATATATACGAATAAGAATGAGGTTTCCAGTGATTTGACGTGTGATAAGAACTACTGCATTGTCGCGATGTTCACGAGAGGTTATACTTGCTGATTTTAAGGTCGGAAATTCTTGCTCTTAAGCTATCCCTCTTACTCTTTCGTTTTTCTGTTATATCTCCAATTGGATATCCATCTCTCTGAAGTTGATTTTAGTATTAGCTAGTAAAAAGTTTTTTGAATCATTTAACGGATAAGAATGATACATTTTACACCGCAGAATCCGAGTTTCTAAAGTGTTCCACAAAAAAGTTATTCTTGTGCTGCATTATTTACGACGGTAATTTTTCAGGGCTATTATGTTCTAATGAGTTTGTCTTTTTTATGACAGGTTACAATATCTGTGTTCAAATCATCATTATATGCAAGAAAATTTCACCTCATGTCATAAGTTTAAATTCTGTGTCTAAATATTAAACATATGCACAGTATATTGAATCGATCATGTAATTTACCCGTGGTGAAAGAACGTTCTTAATATTAATTCAAAAAGTTTTAGATTGATTATACTTTCCTGTTTAACTAGATTCGCGGTCACTCTATTTTGGTTGACACAAGGCGTCTTTTTTCCAAAAATTTGAGAATGTCTACATTCGAATGCAGAACGGATGATATAAACTTTGAGGAAGTTGGATAAGTTATGTTTAAATTAAGTATTATACAAGGAGTCTCCTGAAGTAATGTTTGCCGGCTTCTCATAAGTAGTTGAGAAAGAGTTTTCACATTGATCCCAGGATTATTAAATAACCAACTGCGCATTCTCTGTCAACCCTAAAAGCAATGCAAATCTAAAATTATCGGATTGTTTGACGCTTTTGCAAAATATTTGTATATTGATGAGGGACGTATTCTACGTCATACTTAAATCAGCAGTAAACTTTTATTCAAATTAAAAGTCACCTCTTCGAATGACTTAAGGTATAATCTTAGCCAATTTATTGTATGAGGGATGTATCTGACCGTAATTCCCTCTCTCGTTACATATTTTCAATACTGTCTTGCGATCTGAAAGATACTTGTGTATTTTTGCGTAATTTTAGATTTTTTCAGATGATATCTCCAAGTTTAAATCTATGTTTGTTAATTAAACTATACTATATAACTCCTTCACCAGACTTCTTCAGTTCGCTACAAGATACAAGTTCACCCCATCTGCAATATCCTTTCTCCAGAGGGATTTTTCATTCACCTCTCCCATATACTTTGTTAGCATACTTCCCTTGGGCCTGCGATTTTCTTGCCAACACCCTCTTATCTCAGAGTACGTCTCCGACGAGACCGCTACTCATGGCGTTGGCTGTCGATAAACCTATTGTGGCATTTTACTCGGACCGCGGTGGGGTTAAACCATGACGTTCCTCTTGTTCTACGAAAACCTCCCTGAAGCTCATTCCGCAAAAGCCTCTGTAACTACTCTCCGCTCCTTAAGACATCTTTGGGTCGTTCCTCATCTGTATTCTCTCCCTCGATCTTCTTCTCGATTGTCTCAACCACTGTCTATCTCCTGCACTTCTGAAATTCGTCATTTTCGAAGATCCGGGTAACGGATATATTTTCAATTGAAATAACACAATTTTAGAATTTCTTTCTTTATGCAATTCTTTCTTTCTTTCTTAATTGTTTCTTTGTTATTTGTGCAATTTTATGCCAGTCTCGTATTTTTCAGCGTTAAAAATCACTAGTCTTAGATTTTTAAATTAAAACCTGAGTTCAGGAATGACATTGAATGCAGTTTTGTTCAGGATGTGTTATCAATAATGCTGTGATATGGGATGAAATCCTGTAAATGGCTGTAAATTAATATGTTCTTCCTTGCACAACTTGAACTGAACACAATATCTGATCAAATATTATGAAGGTTTCCCTTTTGATGAGTTTTCAAGCACATTTATCATCATAGGCAATAGAGATACAAAAATTCATTGAGAGAAAAAAATGTAGGTTCGTACCACTTACAAAGCATGGATAGTGTTTTAGTACTTTAACTGAATCATCAATGCAGGTTAAAATCAGTCCTAGCTTTAGATGTGTAGCAGTCCTGAGGTGGTGCTAACTCTTTTGAAGGTTTTCTATTGCTATTTTTTCGTGGTTATTATTTTAACAATCTTTGGTGATTGTTCTCAATGTAGTATCGTAACGGCAAATACAATGAAAAATCTTTTGTCGCTCGAAAGTAATTCCGGAGTAGTTTTGACAGTAGTGCACATAAATATATAAATTCATTAATTCGTATATACAAATAATATAAATTCAGAGTCTAAGTAATGCTTTTTTAGGAATTAATAATTATGGATTCCTTTACGAATAGAGCTCAGTTTTGCACCATTTCCATTATTGCTATTTTTGCACACAATTTACAATTTTCAATGCCAGTGTATGTTGTTAAAGGCTCGAAGGCTTGGATTTTTCCTTCGATAATAACGCATTGACTTCCAATTGATTGCTTATAGCCTAAATCTGATTTGAAATAAAATGATTGGTGAGCTACATGTTAAGAAAGTGACTTTTTTATTCAACTTTTCTGCTGATGATCTTTCTTCCGTTCTTATATTTCATTCTTTTCAATCCTTATAATTTAATTTCTTATCATCCCTCTTTTCGTTCACAACCAGTTTTTCTGTCTTAATTCTCACTCCGTCTTCGATGATGTTTTTCTTCCTCATCGTCTTCATACCCATTTCCACCTCTCTTCTCCATTTTGTTCCTTGCTTTGGCACCCTGTTTCTGGTTTTACTGCAGAGCTGCGGCAACTGAGAAGTGGAAAACGGATTATGCAATGGTCTCCGCAGCTGATGTAGACGTTGATGAGAATTGTGGGCGGAGTGAGTGAATTTAAGGACAAGGACTTTGCGAAGAAGAATAAGGAGCGCAGAGGTCTGCGTTAGTTTGCTGAGGGTATGCTGCAGGAAGGAGGAGTTTTATTTAAGCGCGCTCCCTGGGATCATCATTTCATGCGCTCGCATTTTTTTGAATAATTGGCCAACTTTCTTGATTTAAAAAAGTGAGCCAGGAGGTACTTAGCCAAAGCAGTAAGCGAGGGATTTCCATCCATGGAGAATACTACACAAACATGGCTACTTCTGAAACTTAATTATCCATTAAGCACTCGATGAGAATTAGGGTTGGTTATTATCTCTAATGAGTATACCTGTTTGAAGTAAAAGAATTAAATTAAAATCTTCAGGATTGTACGGATGTTGAATTAGGAGCCTAATGAAAAAGGTTGAATCGGTGGTGATATTGCCGTGATGGAATATTTGAAGAGAAAAGAGAAGGAAATGGGAAATACACAATATGCGCTTTTTGTAGGACGAGGGAAGATAACTGGCCGGTAGAAAACATTACCTGAAATGGTATACTGATACTTCCGGCAGATTTCGGGGATTTAAACGAAAGCAACAAATTTTAATAGTTAAATTGAAAACATATGTGACGATATTAATTTCAACGCAGGAATAAATACTTCGGGATTTNCTAAATACACATGCATTCTTATGGGAAAATGCATGAGCTCCGAATCGCATTGGTCGTCAGGGGGACGGATTGTCTACAACCTCAAAATTTCACAAAATATTCGTATATTTTATCTAAATTCTAGCAATTTCGAATCGAAAACGATATTCCACGACATTGATAAGATTCCATATTCGATTTCCCTTCTCTTGGTTCCTGTCTCGATTTCGTGCGACTATTCTTTCTAATTTAATTCTTCAAACCTGTAACCTATACAATCGAGCTTCGTATGTATTTCTTATGGATATTTCTCTGAAAGATGTTGGTTCAAACTCAGAAAAGTAATCGAAGGTGACAGTACTTACTTCCGGGTCACAGAAACACGAATGAGAAGTTTGATGCAAATCGGACAAACGTTGTGGACTCCAATCTCCAAGATAAAATGTCACGAATTCAAGGCAAGAGAAATAACTAAGTTACACACACATTCTGTTCGCAAGGAGTTAATTGGAATGATGTCTAATAATGGAATTAGAAATTCAATTGTTATTTAGGCAATATGGCAGAAGCCGTCACGACCTGTTGACAAACTGTTTATGCGATTGCAATATGTATGATATGATTGAATAGTTATGCGATGGCAATATTTTTATTTCTCAGCTTAACATTCTCCGCTGGAATTTATTATTGGAAGTATTTCTCTCATAAAACCTAAGATACGCTAGACTACGGCACTCAGCTAATTTAGTATGTACGCTTTGGAGAAAGGAAATTTTATTTCAGCAACTAGAGACAGGAGTGAATTTGCTATTTATTTCTAAATTGTACGTATTTTTTGCCGAAGCTGTTGCTTTAAGGAATCATTTATCATTCCTCGAATCAATTATATTTACTTGCGTTTTCCTTTCCTGATTTATATAGAAGTCTCGGATTAATCATCCGTTTCAGTTGACATTATAAAATTAGTGTTTCTGCGGATATATAATACGATAAAATACAAAGTTAAAGTAAAGGATCGGGAGGAAAGAATTTTTATGAGCATTATTCAGTGGATTCTTCTTTGAAGCGTCTTAAATTAGGATTTATTGATTAACAAAGAAACTAAACCGTCTTGGAGTTTTAAAAGTAGTGACAGAAAAATTGGTAACGTCGAAATTGGTATCGAGAAATTGGTAACCTAAGAAAATAAAATTTTTGAGATGCAAACCAAGGGAGGTATACAGTGTATGTGAAATGAAAAAAAGTGTATAAATTTAAAAACTTTATATAGGAGAGGAAATTATGTATGAAGATATTAGTGAGACAACTAGAATAAAATATCACTCACTGCATATTGAATTTGAAACGAAAATTTGTTTCCTTGAAGCTCAAAGTTTTATTTTAACTGTCAAATTTCAAATCTTTATTTCGGTTTACCTTCTAAGTTATCTCTTAATATACGTAGCTTAAAAATGTAGCAGCGATTGTCCACTATCATTGCATCGCGTACCTAACTTTTCCTAGAAGTTTACTGAAGAGGAAATGCTCTAAGATTATAAATGCACTGACCTTATTATAGAGGAAAGTAGGATTTTATCATTTCATTCTTTAGCTTTCGAGTGGCCAAGTCCCATAAGGATAGATGATTGAAAAAAACCCCTTATAGAAAGCTAAGACCCTGGATCAGGTCTCATATTTTTACGATCTCGGACAAGCGGATGAAAGAGAACGATGCCATCTCAAGCTTAATCGTTTATACATTACGACGGAAGACAAACCGAAGGATGGCAAGGAGAAGGGGAATTTTCTAAATTGGCGGATGTATTGGGATAAGATGGAGGTAGCCATAAAAAAACGTTATCGGCTTATGAGAGAAGTGCTCGTGGGAGTTGGAGGGTCGCAAGGAGAGTTTGGAGATAAGTCGAAGGGGAGGTTTTGCGGAGAAGACGCGGTGAGAGGATACGGAAAGAGGAAGGAACGGGAACGGGAAACTGGGAAAGCAGGGATGCGGGAAGCACCCGCAATCCCTATCGTAGAAGCTTTAAAGGGTTTCAACTTAGCTGTAGAGAAGTGGGAGGGGTTTTTAAGGAGGAATCAGATGATGACGGAGAGGGAGATGGCGGTTTTACTAACGCCCCCTTTTGGGCAGTTGAATGTTTCATGAATTCGCGGCGTCTTCTTCCGTAAGGAGAGGCGCTGCATGGTGGGAAAGGAAGAGGTAAGGGCGGGGATGCGGTCTATGTGTGGGAACGAATCTTGTTCGCTATAGGAGATTTTCTGTCTGAGATAAAGTGGAACGGAGATGAAGAAGAGATGACATTTTTCGCTAAGTCCCGTCGGGAGGGATGTTTTGCCTCCTCCTTCGGCGTCGAATTGTTTGGTGACATCGGGATCGTTGTGATGTTGGAAGATGGGAATGTTAACCGTTGTTTTTTAGTAGATGGCGCTCCTGTGTCATAGAAAGCCTGATATATTTCGAATGATATGTTTTTTTATGTATGCACATAATTTATTTTTAACTCCTCTTTTCGAATAGCTTTACAAAAAGCTGATTTGTTATTCTTACTATTCGAACCTTTATTGGCGAGATTATTCCCGGTGGGCATTTATTTCACCAAACCTAATTTATTAATTATACTTTATAAAGCTTTATACTTTTACCAGCCGAGGAGCCCCTTGATTCTTAACGTGGAGAACAGAAATAAGATTAAATGTAGTTGCCCTGTTTGTATTAAAGAAAATCTAAAAAACCTCACTTTAACTTAGTTCCTATGAGACAGGTTATCGGAAACGAATATATATAATAATTTGGAGCCTGAATCTATAGTCAACAATGAGAATATGATATATACATTTATAAAATTCCTTTTTATAAAACTTGACTTATGTTTGCACGATGAGTTTTTGCTAAATTTAATTTTGCCATAGAAATAGAGCTTGCACACTATTGGAACGAAATGTACATTCACTTCTTTTGGGAGCGCTTTGAGTCGTCTAGGATCGAACCGGAGACCAATAGGTACACGAAGAGAAGTTCACTGAATGCGGGTTGTCGATTTTTATAGATGTGCAAGAATGGAAGGTTTGCAGATCCTGGCTCTCAAATTTTAGGGGAAACATACACACCCACAGTCAAAATTATAATATAGAATAACTAATTTGCCCGTTGATTCTCAACGGGAAGTAAAAATTTATAAGTGCCACTAATTGCGACTTATTATTCTTTGAAAGAAACAATAGATGGCCACTATAACTACTGAGACGTGAAAGTTCGTTATTATTTACTTGAAATACTACTAAGATACACGACGACAACCGATCACGGAAGTAGAGTCGTATCAAATGCACTCCCAAACGTCGAAAGGTGGCTCGCAGGGCACGGCTTGGATTTATTCAACGAAAAGAACATTTAATTTCATTGCTAAGAAATCCCGTTGGCAATATCTTGCTGATCAAGAAACAAATCACTTTTCATTTTCATTTCATTTCATCAATTCGCAATTCATTCATTTCATGAAAGATAATGCTGAAGAATTGAGGTTGATTTTATGCCACAATTAACATAATTCCCTCAAACGTAACGGTAATTAACTCTGTTAGTACAAAGTTATATTGTTCTTGGGTGAAGGCCGCGTTATTTCATTTTTCAACAATTTTATTAAAAATGTTGAAATAATAGTTATTTACTGAAAGTAGCCAACCTTGGTGGGAGAATGGCTATGCTATCCTACCGACGCCGAAGTACTTCAATCGAGTACGAAGATTTATCCAGCATTTTTTCGGGTGATACAAGAAGACATGCAAGTTTTTGGGCTATTGGTACCCGAGAAAAAAAAACTAAAATTTAAGGTCCAGCAGCTTTAATTTACTTTGATGGAATTTTTTATTCACCAAGCAAATGTTCTCTCTTAGATTTCCGCGACAATTACATGTTTCCAAAGCTTTTCGGGAATTCAGCGCGTAGGATTTTTAAATGTTTGATATCAGGGATAAATGATGTAACAATATTGAACGTCTAGCAATTTTTCTGCAGATACCAGTAGGAAGGATAATTTGAACTTTCTTCGGTATGGTAAATTTATAGGTTTCGAATAGAAGCTGAAGTAAAAGTGTTCTATCGTTAATCACCATAAAATTCAAGGATAAGGAAAGGTGTTTTAAACATTGCACGGTAAGCCGTGCGGCTGATCCCAAGGAATAACAAGTGTGAAAAATAGCGACATGACTGGGACTCGAACCGAGATATCCCATTTTCTAGGCACCTACCTGGATATCCCTTTTAATATCCCTATTAATCGATCTAAAACAACACCGCGAATTTCCCTTTTCATCTACGTCCTTACACCATGGTAGCGCCAACCCTACGTACAGTCTATGCTTATCAACTGGACATCGACCAGTCGGGCTAGATGCCTTCTCGTCCTGTATTCCTCGATATATTATCTTCATTTGTGCAGTCATCAGCTTGATCTTTCTCAACCAATTCACAGTTACCTACAAAAAAATTTGGGGAGCGAATGAGGTGACTAGGCAAGATGAGGAGTGAGGTAGTAACGTCCCTTGCTTTCTCAAGAGCCACTATGCTATTAGTGGTAAAAGTCGACTCAGGTGCAGCACAATACCTTTTGAACAACCTTTACCTGAGTGACCAAAATGAATGCCATTACTATACCTCAGTAGTTTTCATAATATCACACCATGATCAGGACCGAGACAAAAGTAAATGAAAGATGCATTTTTCTCTGTCCTCGATCAAAATGTTGATGAAAAATATTCCTAGGTTTTGTAGGTGTGGTATAAGAAACAATAACTGGTTGCTAAGCACCTTAGAGGAAGCTCATTGCTATTGATGCTCGCCTTAAGTGAAGTAGAATGTTTCGGATGCGTGAGAGCTCTGTGGAAATTACATTGGAAATTGGTGGACGGTCCTGTTAGCAGTTGAACCAATCTTTATCTCCGTATGCTCCCTGTTTATTTCCATAATTAGTTTAATTAGTTGGTTACTTAGTCTTCAAATATAAATAATTGAATAGTAATTATAAATTTTGAAGGATATTTAATAAGACAAATATAGGTTTGTAAATTAAATCAATAATAATAATGCCTTAATGTTTTAATTTAAGAATAAGTGTTAAAATGGTATTAAATGATGAAAGAATATTTAAATTCTTTCTGAGCATTCTTAGCAGAAGGAATTACAAGTTCATATTCATACATTAGACATTTTCAGTAAGTGATCCTAAACATACTCGATATTTATGGTTTATGTAGAGATGAAAAAAAATAACGGCGAGAACAATAATGAATATGATAACGAATGAATGTCAAAAATTCTCTCTAGAGTTCAAAAACTCACAAATGATTTATTGATTCATGCTGAATTCTGGTTTCTCCTATAATTCTAGAGAGGTGTGCTGCTACTAATTCATGAAAAAATATCGGGAGTAGCAAAATTCTGGACGTCTGGATTGTCGATCTGCTTTAAACATCATTAATGAAGGGGAAGATGGAGCCTAAGTGACACTACTTACTACTAGGAGTACCTGCTAAGAAGTATGTAATACCGCAAATGAATGGAGGATTATTCAACTACAAAGGTAAAGAAATATGTTTTCAGAGAACAATAGAAAATAAGAATTTGACCTTTTAAAATTATTCCTCAGCGTAGTAAAACAAAATTGGTGTATTGCACTAAAGAAAACTGGAGTCAAGTCTTTTGAGTGTACTTATAATATACTTATTATAGACAGAAATTAAATCCAAGTGTTTTTATTGATAGTACCGTTCCATCCTATGTTCTTTACTCTTTACTCCGTACTTGCTGTCAGAAAATTATTGCTGATCGAGATTGTGATCTATTGCTAAATTGAGGGTCGTCATCGGGGTTTTGGTAAACATTACTCGAAGTACTACTCTTGCTTTCTGGTGGATTTGGTTCGAAGAGCTAATTGTCTTTAAAAGAACCGTCGTTCATCTTCGTGTATTACGTACAGCAGAGGAGTATTTGCTCCAAGTACATGTGATGGGATATTTTTGTTAGTTATATCCATAGTGACCATCTTACTTTCATACACCACAATATGGAATGAACGCATAGTACTTCCAGAAAGAAATAAGTTGTTGCTAAGGCCGTAAAAACATTTTCGGAGCTTTAAAGAATGCTTATCGTGAAGTCACTTCTGCGGTGGATGGTAGGACTAATTGCTGCATGACAGTGCTCACATCCACAGCTGAATGCTGCTAAGATTTTCTTGGCCGTCAAAAGTGCAAAATCTTAGGGAAGGTGGCCTTAGGCTGGAATCGTGTAAAGGAAATTTACATAATACATGTATGTAAAGGAGGTATGAATGTTGTGAGAGAGAAAGATTGGACACTTCTGTTAATAAGAGCATAAAAAATACGCATGACTAGAAAAAACGAAAGAACGTAAATTGCAAAGCCAATCTATGTAACCTATTGGATATGACAACAGCTTTTTACGATTCAGATTTCTGTGTGGATAATATAGCTCAACATTTGAATTTTATTTCAATCAAGCTGGTCTGATATGTTAAGACGCAAAGAAAGATAAGGCTGTTTATTGCTAAAGAAATTTCGGTTATAAGGAAAACATTAAGCTAAGATAGTAACTTATGATCATACTATGATAAATGATAGCATTAGCCTTATTTTTAAAAGGAAATGCAACCTTACCGGAAGCAAAAGTACCAGAAGTATTCAGTAGAGAACTTATTAGGGGGGTGAGGTGGATCTTCTTAACTAAGATGGAGAGACCCTCTTGACAATACAAGTATTAAAAAATGAATTTACTATTGTGGGCCCCGTGGCCGCTACGGTAGCCGTGAAGGCCTATCAGGAACCCTGAAAAGTCTTGCATGACAATTAATTCTGTACATAAAATTAATGTAGTTGATGTTAGTTAGCGTTGTACTATACTGGATACATTGTAAATATCTTAATGATGTATTTTAATTATAGTAGTTGATGTAATGTGTTGATATTGTAGATGGGTGGTGATTCATTTATGTTTTTATTCATTGACACTGTATTATATATGAATTTATTTTTGTATTGTGTTCATAGTATATAGTGGGCTTATATTGTGAAGCAGTTGTAATGTATAAAGTTGTACTTTATGAACGTCGCCACCAGACACAAGTCTATTTGCGACGGCTTTGTATATAATAATAATAATAATATAAATCATCATGTGAGGAGAGTAGAGTAGAATAGAGTTTAGCGTAGAATAGAGACGTAGAATAGCGTAGAATAGAATAGATTTTGTCATTGATTTCTAGTAATAGTAGTTATTTTAAAAGCGCTTCGGCAGTTAAGGTAATTTCGCTCGTGGATCCCCTCCGAGAATCGAACCCAGAACCGCTTTCACCGAAGTCGAAAGCGGTACCCGCATGGCTAGCCAGAGGCCCTCATTGCTTCCTTTGAGTCAGAATGCTATAAGAGGTACAAGTACTCATGTAACCTGAGTTATACTTCATTAGCACTTAATAAGGAGCGTACAGTAACACAAGTGTAGTAGTAGTCAAGCGCAACTTCGTCGTTGGGGAATGAAGAACACATGTCAAGAAAAAACAAACTTGTGCTAACTTCAATAGACATGAGATGTTTGTCCCTGAGTTTCGTTTCGGTTTTATCGGCGAATTTACACCCATATTATGTGCTATTATTCGGCATATGTGTTTCAGCATCTTTCGTATTGTCAATTCCAGTAATAGACTGAGGGAAAATGTCACGCTTCAGTATCACTCTTACTTCAGTAGCCTATATATGTTTAGAGCCACGAACAAGTAAACAAAAATAAGATTTACATTTTCTTTTATCCTGAAGCGAAAGACGAATTAGAATATTCCACCCATCAAGGCATTGGCGGCAGGAACTTTAATTTCATTCGAAATGGTAAAACAGAGCATAAGACATGCAAAATTAACTATATTTAAGAGTAGTATTCTTAAGGAGGAATATTTCTAAAAGAATAGCTCAAAGATTTTATTATTTCCTTTTCGATGCTCTCCTAATTTAAAGAATTTTTGTGCTATGGTGCCAATTAATGTAAGCTGTGGGAATATGAGTTCTGATTTGTTAATGAAGATTTTGATAATTATAATGAAGGGAATTATCTTATGAGCTGTTAGAAAGGGAAGAATTCAGTTCAGTGATGGAATAACTTGCCGTAAGTCCGTAAGAAATTAGGATCCTTGAACAAAATTTTTCGAAGGAAATTTTTCTAAAAATTAGTTTTATAATGAGAACTTAATTTCTTTCAATGTATAATAAAATATTAATTTTTCAGTTCAAACATGGGAACAAGAAATTGGGTTTTTCGGTCCCGCTTTAAGAATCATGAGTTTTGAATAAGGAATTAATCTTCAGTTTTCATTTAACGATATTATCTTTCATGTCCTATGTTAGCCTTCTACCTAAAACAGCTCAGGTTTTGTTTAAAATATCGGAATTCTTTGCCATTTATGAGGCAAGAAATGAAACCAAATTTTATGATAGAAGTATAAGGATATACCATAGCCGTTCCTTGATCTGAATTTCTGGACAACCCTGTTTCATGACATAAAACTTATTTAGACAGCGTGGAGTTTACTCTAAATGATTGCAAGTAGTATAGAGGGAACGTTCAGGAAATTCCTTGGTTCGGAATTTCATTNCATTCATTAACCTCCCTCAGACCCCGTCTCTTTCGCTACCTCCACCGACTTCTCCCTTACTCCCACGATTTTTCATGCATTCCTTTGTGCTTCTCCAGATTCCTTTTTTCTCCTAAAAATTAATTTACCATCATCTTCCGGAGGAGACCTCTCTTTCGAACTTGGAAAAACCCACCCTTTCCCTCCGCCGACCTTACGAAATCTCGCCAGCCGGCCTACGCCCTTTTCCATTCATCAAAAACAACGGAGAACCCTCTCGACCCCTTGTTTATTCCCGTCCTCCCTCCCCGTTAATCCCTCCCGTCCTACACCCCTTTTTCATTCCAGTCTCCCATCCCTTAACATCCCTCAATCTCTCCATTTCTCTCAGGGAATATAAAAGGTTTTAATGTTTAAGAATAATTGCGACCATAAGTAAAGAAGATCAGAGGTATTAGCAGCGGAGGGAGGACAGCGAAAAAGGGAGGGAGGTTGATAGGAGTGGAAGGAGGGTTGTGTTGTGATCTGAGGGAAAGCGTCGGATTTCCGAATTATTCGCCCAGTCGCATTTATTTATTTCAATTTGCCTTGCAAAATCTTTCCAGTGTAAGCCATGAACTGTTATTATTTTATTTGCTTAGAATTTTATTAGTAATTTTATATTGAAAATCTAAAATATCTTGATTCCTCAAATTTCCTGCTAAACTTATTTTTTAAGCTGTACGTTATACTCCTAATGTTTCAACTTTGACTCCGCGATCTTCTTCAATGATAAATTTACTCAGTCGATCTGACGAGTTCCTTAGTTAAGCCTCTTTACTTTTTCCTTTTTGTTCATAAATAATTTGAAGGAAATAAATTTGCAAGATATTATCCGAATTCTCCACAACGGGGTTTCCTAGTTTTATGCCCGCGATGTCTGATAGTATTTCTTAGCATATCATACCTAAAGCCTTAATTTCCGTTGCGATGCTTTTTTATCGTAATCCTTCTCATATATCGACTACTGAGACTACTGGTATTTAGTTGTTGTTAGTATCACGAGAACTTCAATGGGCTCTGTGACGTAGCTATGATACCGATTATCATGCATGTGGATCTAGAAAAGCCAATACAGCTGCGTAGGAAGTGGGTTGCCGAATCCCGAAGAGTTGTTTCCGGGAATAGTCTACTCCAAGAGAATTCCGGGAAAATTCGGGAAACAATTTAAAGTATAACTTCAACTACCGTAAAATTCGTATCGTTAGTGAATAGCAAGTAAGTAAATTGATTATAAGACTGAGATGCAAATTTGTACTGAGTTGACTGAAGAGTTCTTGCAAATTGTGTGTAGGTTGGAAAAGGATTGTGAAACAAATTGATGCATTATACCAACCAAATAAACCAAATATATATTTATCTGAATATAAAATAAAGGCCTTTGCATTTAACTTAAAAATCGACAATTTCCGGACTAATATGATTTAACGCGATTTCAACAGAATTGTAGAAGTTAGGTGACAACATCATGACCGCAAATAACCTGAATATTTCCAAATATCTTCAGGCGAAGTTATGATGTAACATGACGCAGAGTTGCTGACAATAAATAAAATAAGTTTCAAAAAATTGCAAAAGTCGAAAAATTAGTGTGCTAGTCGTAAGATGAGTATAGTTGGATAAAAGCGAGAAAAGAACGCCTCAATCTGTAAGGCGGATTCTGGGGTTATGTTCCAGGAGTCCTCCTGCAAATTCGGGAGAGTTTGCAACCCTACGTAGGAATCAATGCGCTGACCAGGTGTCATCCAGTGCAAAGCCAATCCCTCAAAGAGATGCAGTGCTAAGGAATTGTTTACTTTGGTTGATACATCTTTACCTAGTCAAGCCTCGCACTGGTGCTTCCTTTCTGTCAAGGCTCGTCCACGAGGTGATTTATTTTGTTGGCGAACTTCACGTGCCAGTTCTTAAAATTCTCGCAGGTATAATTAAAAAACATTCAATATGAATGAAAACATTTAATGTTTGGAAAGAATATTTAAGCGAAAATGTAATAATTATGTATTTGATCATGCTTTGCGATTTCTCGTGCCATAGGTAAAATTATGGTTTCCTCTTATTGTGCATATCTATGATTTCAAATGTTCCCTACGTCCTGGAATTGCGATGTAGACTTAAAGAAGCAGATTATGTTGGAAGGCGCGACCTTATATACAAAGTAAATCATTTAAATCAAAAATCCTTAGAGGATAAATTCTCGTTTTTAAATTAAGCTATCGAAAACAGTAAAAGAACACATGGAGCAGTGTTTTAACATTCCCCAAAATATCATAATAGATAAATTGAAATTATAGGATAAATCAATAATTTGGACGAGGTAGGCTATCGGTAACGAAATAAAGGTGAAGACTGCTTGCTAGGGTGATGTGCGGTGGAGTCTTTGCGGTAGCAGTACATACATTAACTCAGTAAAGCTACAGTAGCCATGAACTCAGTAAACTTAATGCATCTTGCATAAGAAGAAATGGTGACGATTAAGTTGACATTTATTTAATCTAAGTATACGGAATTTTTACGCGTACATTACCAACACTTATTAATTGATGCCGTATCAGTTCAAAATATGTTATGCTGTGTTTAAAATTTTACTTCATAAAAATGTATTAAAATTAGATAAATATTTTGTGTTATTATTTCATTAATTACTGGTTATTAATGATTTAAGTCGTCGTTAGGTTGTAGGAACGCTTCACGGGTATCTTAAAGGATAACTTCTTTTAGGTGAAAAGAGATAATTACAAATATAATACCAGGTTGGATACCCGCGATGTATTTCCACAACAAACTCCCTGGGAACATTACAAGTCCGAGTAGTTGAATTGCTGTTGCATTATGCGTAACCTAACGTCTCCACCATGTTTGCTGTATTATTGAGGAAGAAATGTATAATAGTAGTCAAGTGCAGAGTGTATTGTGAAGTAAGGTAAAAGATTAGGGGGGCTTCCGGATAGCCAAGTGGGTAGCGCAATCATTTTTGGTTGAAAGCGGTCTCTGGTTCGATTTCCAGTGGCGGCCCATACTACTAGTATAAAATCTGTATGTGTCAGAATATAACAAGTTGGTCTTATTCTCTTAGAATTCATAGTTATTAGATTTTCTACATGATTCTTCAGCTCCATCTCATCTTGGGTTTCTATCCCTGGTTTCGACGCAACTAATGGATTTATTATCCTACTACACTTGCTATATACTAACTTACTTAGCTATTTTATCGTTATTCTGAAACTATACTTTGGCTTTCTCATTAGCATTCCTGATGAGGCGCTTTCTTCAACCATTCCGCTGTAATAAGGAGACGCAGAACAACGTCAAAAGAATTCATTTCCGAATTATTCGCCCAGTCGCATTTATTTATTTCAATTTGCCTTGCAAAATCTTTCCAGTGTAAGCCATGAACTCGCGGTAATGGCAGAGTTACAGTGATAAATGCATGAGGAAACCGCTCGCGTTTTATTTAAACCCCCGCGGCTTAAATCCGAATATATAATCATCATCTGGTGCTCTTCTTCACAATAGTTCCTCTCCATCATTTCTCCTCCCTTCCCCTCACGGAGGAAGTAGGTCGCTGGCACCAGAAGACTCTTCTCATTCGAGGATGACTGCAGTGTCACTCACTACCTTAATGGAGAGTAAGAGGGAGAAAGAAAGAGATAGGCACGAGATGGCTTTCTGGAGAGGAGACAGATATTCGCATCGCCTTCGGAAAGCAAAGAAAAAGACGCGACACCGCCGGAATCTTTCCCAAATGGGCAATGCGATTTGCGGAGGGAAAGCCCCTCTTCTCCCTCGGACACAAAGCGCTGCTCCAATCTGGCGTCTCACACACCCACACACGAATGAGGAGAGAAAGAAAGGGAGAAAAGGGGAGGGATCGGCAGTAATTCTTTTCTCCTCTCTCAACCCTTCAACCACCTCCTCATCAAATATCTTAGGTCTTACTATCCCTGATCTTCTCCGTCTATTCCTCCCCGACACCCCCGCCCTCCTTCGGCCCCCCTTTTCCCCAAGTCCCTATACCCCCACCCTGGCTTCACCCTAACCTCATACCCCTATGTAGCCCCCTCTCCCTCTCCTTCGACTCTCAAGGCAACTTACTCGAATACAAATACATTCATTTATTTCTGAGAAGAGGGATTAAAGTGTCGTTTCTTGGTCCGTGGAAGGGATTCGAGTCTTTGGAACGTAGGGATTGCTTTGGAGGGACTGCGAATGGGGTGGGGAGGATGAGAGGGGGGGATTGGGGAAGGGAAGGGGCGGATTGGTAGGAAGTGGTAAGGAAGAAAGAGTTCCAGTTGCTAAGAATCACATTCTCATCGCCAAAGTGTAGTATCCCTTCCACTCTACCATTCTTTTCAGCCCCTCCCGCTCCTTCTCTTTCGTCTTCACCCAATATGATTTCAAAAGCGACCGCTCCCGATAGTAGTTTTGCTCATTTCCTTCAACATATTTCTCATGAAATCGCTTAAGTAATCATTTTATGGTCGAATAGTATTCTTCGATCTCGCAAAAGTGCATGGATGCATCTGCTGCAGAAGGCGTACGGAGAGAAAGTATGGAACAGTATTATGAACAAGAGGGGCTGCTACCCCAAAATCAAATAGCTTTTGTATTTTGTTTGTGTGGACGCACAGGTTTTTGGAACGTAAAAGGACAGTATGGGATTTGATGAATGCCACAGTGTACTTTCTCTGAAAGAAAGAACTAAATACTATGCCTCGCACTGGTGCTTCCTTTCTGTCAAGGCTCGTCCACGAGGTGATTTATTTTGTTGGCGAACTTCACGTGCCAGTTCTTAAAATTCTCGCAGCTTGCTGTACACAAAGGAATACTTAACGGTACACGTGTCTGAAAAGTGGTGGGACAGAAAATTTCCATCAAACACGTTTGAGAGCATTTCATCATCAATTACAAAAGAATACAAAATTCTATGAGATGATGTAATCTTTGGCAAAAATGCTCTCTTAATTGATATTTTATTTTAAATAGAGAGGTTAACATGCTAGTTCATTGATCAGGAAATAAATTCACTAGAACTTTACATTTTCCCTTGCAGAATCGTTTTCGTGCGATTTCCTTCAATATCGAGGTTATCGCAAAACAATCTGATGTAACAATAGAGAATACTCTTTTCTAATAACCTTCTAATTTGATACTTCAAATTTTTTCCTTATTTAGTTTGGATAAAATAGTTTTTCAAATCGAAATAGGAATCACATTTTTATACCTATCAAATAGTCAAAATCAGCATTATTCGCTGCGATAAATCTTCGATATTTAATATATTATAGGAGGTCGCTCGTGATATCTTTCGAATGTTTTTAGTCTTCTCATCAATCACGCTGTGAATCCCTTTGGATGAGTTCTGTTCATCAAAAAACAATTACTTTTTGTCGGAAAATTTTAAACTTTCCCAACGGCCGTAATTTATTTTCAAATCTCACTCGCACTTTCATTACTCTGCTTCATTAATCGTATTAATATAAAAATCCTTATTTTTCATCCATTCATTCCCGTTGGAAGGCTTGATGCGTGCATCTCACCCCATCGCACTCCATCCATTGTTTCCCTGTCTCGCCTAAAAAAGGGACTTCCATTCTCAAGCACTTGACAGCAACATCTTCATCCTTTCTCACGTCAAGATCTTTTTCTTAAGCAGTCTCCCATCCTTTGAGCGTATCTTTCTTATGAAATGTAGATTCCTTTTCCTCTCCTACTAAATTATCCATTTCTCGATCCGACTCCCTCCGTCAAAGCTCTCTTTCTCTCTCCATTAATTCTACCTTTCCCAATTTCCTCGCGGCTTCCATTTCCGTCTGTCGCTCCTCTCTTCAAATCTGAGTCCTTTTTCCGCCATCCCTCCCCGTTCCCCTCACTGCGTCTACAGTCTTAGAGTCTTTCTCTTTCTCCAGGAATTTCGTATATGAATTACTTTATAAGGAAGAAAGCTTAGCTTTAGTATTTTTGGATTTTGAAGTCATTTTAGTCAGTGAAGGTTCAGCTCTAGTATTTGGTGGTTGAAGATAATGTTAAACTGGCTCGTAGACCTCCAATCATCCATGAGAAATGTGTATGTCAAGGTGAACTATTCTTCCTCTAAAATTAAGAACTTTAACTTCGATAAACAACAATTGCACCCCATAAAGTAGGACTATAACTTACTTTGATGATCCTACACCTACCAAATATAAGGATCATAGAAGGAAAAACGAAAGGAAAGCGCAGAAAGGGTAAAAGAAAGTTTGACATGCTCTCAGATCTGAAGAGAGCGCGAAACGAAAATGAAAACTAATAAAGCACCAAATGTATGTTCAGCTTAATCAAAAAAAATACACATCTTAAGTTTGTAAAACAAGGGAATAAATATCTATATAAATCTGCCACTATAACAGTTGTGAGTCCAATGATCGTGGATTTCCTTTCACCGTAAGTCAAAATCACGATTTTAACTAACAGACTTTTCACATTCATAAGTTTGAATAGGTCACTAACGAATTGACCTTTATCCGCGCAATTATCTACGTGCTTTCAGAGACGTTTGAATGAAGTTTAAGGTACATAAGCATAATTTTTAGCGAATCGAAATCGCTAGATTTGTAGCTCCAAACTTTTCAATTTCACCTTAACTCGAATCTTTATGTTAATTCCCTCGTATCCATTACTAAATATCCTAATGATGTATGAAGTATCCTGGATTTCTTTTGAAGAAAAAGTCGTGGGAAAAACGTTCAAGAGATAGTTTACAGTATTACGATCTTTGATCGCAAAACCGTACTTTTATTACCACTATCACTCCAATGATGGTGGATCGCTTGGGTGAAGAATCATTAGCATCAACCCCGTAGATTTAACCACTTTGATCTGCGCTTGTGCTGCCCTCTCCCATTAATTCCTCCCTCTCTTTTTAACCGCTCTCGCTCACATTCATTAACCTCCCTCAGACCCCGTCTCTTTCGCTACCTCCACCGACTTCTCCCTTACTCCCACGATTTTTCATGCATTCCTTTGTGCTTCTCCAGATTCCTTTTTTCTCCTAAAAATTAATTTACCATCATCTTCCGGAGGAGACCTCTCTTTCGAACTTGGAAAAACCCACCCTTTCCCTCCGCCGACCTTACGAAATCTCGCCAGCCGGCCTACGCCCTTTTCCATTCATCAAAAACAACGGAGAACCCTCTCGACCCCTTGTTTATTCCCGTCCTCCCTCCCCGTTAATCCCTCCCGTCCTACACCCCTTTTTCATTCCAGTCTCCCATCCCTTAACATCCCTCAATCTCTCCATTTCTCTCAGGGAATATAAAAGGTTTTAATGTTTAAGAATAATTGCGACCATAAGTAAAGAAGATCAGAGGTATTAGCAGCGGAGGGAGGACAGCGAAAAAGGGAGGGAGGTTGATAGGAGTGGAAGGAGGGTTGTGTTGTGATCTGAGGGAAAGCGTCGGCGGGAGGGAGGGTTAAGAGGGGAAAGGGGGTTAAGGGAGAGGGTTGAGGAGGCGATAAGGAAGGGAGAGCAAGATGCTGCGAGGAGAGGAAGGTTTGATTATTATTAGTTAAAATATAATTAGGATGGTAATTATAGTATAAACCGACTCGAGTTAAGAAAAATTTCTCGTTTAAAACTATTATTCAGTGACAGAACTAAATAGTTCTAATGGATTCTATAGTTTACATTGGTGTTTTTTAATCAAATTAATTTTACAAAATTTGGATAGTAAATTATTTTATTTCTGAAAAACTAAGTAATCGTAGATACTCTAAAAATGTTACTGATCGATTCCTGTCGTAATTCTATTAGTTAAATTCTTGCACATCTATTGAGCTATATTTCCTAGTTTTACCTAAGTCGGTTCTGAATTCAGGTATTTTATCTAGTAGTCGTCATCGAGTAATTCATGTAATATTTTTTCTATTATGCATTATGCATATTTATGCTTGATGGGCCGAATTCAAGGAACGGTTGGGCCCTATTTCGCACGCATAAGAAAGGCCTTGTTTGGAATAGTACTACATTTAACCCTTACATCATCATAATATAGTTTGCTAACCATTCCATCATCATGACTGCAGAATGGCTCTGGCCAGTTTTGATAGTAAAGGAGTTGATGAGATAGGATGAGGCAGGAGGGGGGTTAGGGTCAGATGGGGTGGGAAGAGATGGGATGGCAAGGGATGAGAAGGGGTGGGGGGTTGGTTTAGAGAGAGGGAGGCTTGGAGGACAAGGGGGTTGTAGGGGAAGTGACGTAGGAGAGGAGGAAGGGCTAAGTGAGAGTTATGGTGACTGAGTGTAAGTTCTGAATTAGAGGGCGCAAGGGGGGTGTGGGTTTAGAAGAAGGAAGGAAGGAAGTATTAAGACATTGGGGAGATGAGTAACAAAAAAGAAGACGTAAGAGGAAGGAAAAAGGGTGCGTGAAAGGGTACGAGGGAGTATACAAAGGACTTGGAGGTAGACCATAAGCAGGATTAAGGTCTTTCGGAAAAGAATAGGAGAGTAAGAAGGAGAATTGCAAAGAGACTAAAGACGGAAAAAGAGGCATAAAATGGAAGTATTTATTAAGGGGGAGGGACGGGAGGAAGAGAGAATAAGATGGAGCATTGGGAAAAGGAGAAGAGCGGGCATTTAAGGAGGGAGGATAAATGAAGTGCTCGGGATGGGGCATCAGTATGAGGAACAGACTAAGAAACAGAGCTAGAATAAGATTCAATTCCAAGGAAGAACCCTCTCATCCGGCCAAGGCTCGTTGGAAATGTTTACAATTCTCTATTATCTTCATTAAGATTTTAGTCGCAGGCAAACAGTCTTGGAGGAAATAATAAAGGTATTCTCTCGAAATTATCTCGCTCGAATATCCCACGAATGTTTTTATCTTAGCGTTAGGGCCTTAAGTGAAATGCGGAGCAATTTGCGTTAAACTATAATTGATGAATGTACGTTATTAATTAGAGATGATTTTGGCGAGAGCTTCTGTATTTCTTTGCTGCCAGCTAGTATTATTCATGAAAAATAAATCCCATTCGTCTGTGAATTATTAAAATTTTGCCTTCGTCTTTTTCCATTCTCTAATTATTAATAATTCAGTAATGCGAATAATTCTGTTTTCTAAGTAATGCGAATAATTCAGTTTTCATGATTATCAGTTACAGACACTTTAGCGTCATGAATGAATTTCTCATTTATAGAATTCATACATTACTAAAGCATGGTATTTTTGACTGCTTCTTCAACTTTTTCTTTCATTACACATCTTAAGCTAAAACTAAAACTTCACGTTACTCGTAACCGAAATATTTCGTTAGTATTGAATTAACTTATTAGTAAGGGTACAGCTAACGCTAATGAAGCGAGGCTATATTATATAAAATCACGCATTACACCATAAGATATTGAATCCAATTAAACGATATATAAATATCCACGAAACTAGAGGCTCATATGACTTGTAAAACTCTTAACTTCTAATGAATTGTAATCCAAGAGCCATTTTATAATGGCAAGATTCTTGAGGAAAGTAAGAAACATATATATTAATTGCAATCTTTATCTTACTAATGTATATTGTCGCTGGAAACCACAAAACCAAGTTAAAATTAACCCATGTCGATTTCCTCTAATTGAAACTCTTAGCATAATATTTATTCTAGTTTCTCTTAGTAATCACAATGAAATTTTCCGGATGCTATCAAAATGTCGCGGTGTAAAAAAATCCAGCAAATCCAGAGAACCTGATTGCTGTGAGGTACTCGTAAAATATCCTTGAGAGGGATAGTGATTCACTTCTTTTATATCCACCCATGAACAGCTTCTGGGAATTTATGTAAAGACCCAACTTTAACTCTAATATTTTTAGTAATGATTTCGATTTACTCTCTGGAACAATATTTCCTTATTCGTAAGTTTCGTGCATGTCCTACCCCATCGGTATTCTTCCGCTGATAGAGTAAAAGGATGCTTTCTCGCAAAGCTACTCCTCTGTACTTTGGTTGCTGTCATTCGGATTGCAGATGATAAATGGTTATGGCTATCGCCTTCATAGTTTCCTCCACTCATTTTTATCTAAACGCGCGGCTTAGAGGAGCATTTTTTTAGATACGCGACAGCATTATTTCGGAGGAGAGTTATCGGTTTTTCGTATTGCTCTCTTCTATTTACCGTTGGCGGCAAGAAACCTAAACAGTAGGGGACATAAATTCTTTCGCGCAAAACGCAAACCCGGGGTAAGTTGGAGGGAGAGGATAAATGGCAAGGGGAGGGAAAATAAGGAACGGACGAGAAGGGAGGAAGAAGATGAGGAAGGTATCGAAGGAGGGAGAGAAAGACGAAAAGAATTCTAAAGAATGTGGAAAGGGTTGCACTAGATGAATGCGAATGAGCACGACCAATAAATCCTCGTGAAAGAGCTCTTTTCCCCTTCGATGAGGTCGTTCGTCATTTGCCTTGAGATACTCTCCCTTCCTTTTCCTCGCAACATCCATTTCTTTTTTATGCCGATCTCACCGATATGGCATGTCGCCATCTTACGTCGCCAAAGGACAGAACGGTGTGGAAACCGCAAATGAGGATAAGTTTCACTCATCCGACAGTAGAGGCGCACGAAATGGCGTACCCCATCTCCGGATGTCTTTCCCTCGCGTACATTTTCTCTCTCATCCGCGTTCGAAAGGTTTTTTTTTATTCCGCGAAATTGTCTCCGGGGATTGAAATGGGGAAATTCCGTCTCTGAGGAAATGGGGTAATTTCTCGTTATATGCATTAAAAAGTAAATCCCGTGTCTGATGGATGTGATGAGATGAATGACGGATTATATTCGCGGCAATTTTTCACTTCCGTTTATCTTTGGGTCTGTAATTTAGTTAACGATTATCTCCATTTTTGGCTTGGAACAAGTATGATCTGAAAATTATTCCCCTAAATTGTGAAGTATAAAAAAATCTGTTGAATTCTTAAATTAAAAAGTTATTTTAATTTAATTATTAGGTTTTACATGTGTTTATTTGTGGCATAAGTGGTAATATTTATAATGTCTGTGTGAATGTAATTCTCAAAGGATCACATCCATAAACATGATGAAACTTGAAACTTCGAAAAAGTTATTCCTTCAATATCGACAAGTTACGGCGATCGGGAATCCAAAGTATTCAAGTATTTCTTTCTGCAGAGATAGTTTTACATGACAAATATTGCAGCGGTTAAGTAGGAATGTAAAAAAGATAACGCAACTCCCAAATAGCGTTTCTTTCCGCATTCGAAAGAACCATTCAGGCTTGCGGGGGGATCTTCATGCCAAATAAATCGTGGAAATATTGAAATCCCTTCAATTGCCCCTTGAAATAAAAAAGAAAGTCCTTCCTTGGATCCATCGCTCATTTCGGCTCATCATCCATTTTGGCTTACGCAGTAGCTCTATCAATTGCGACTCTGTCCTCGTTATTTTATGTCCTACCTCAGACTACGTCTCGGGGTCCACTTTTAGATCGTTCCCACACACACCCACGCGCGCCCTCTTCCAAGTGAGCATATAAATGTGAGCATCAATCGCTGGGATAGTTATCTGGCCCCATCTGCAACCCTGTTCCGTATCGGGGAGAAAAGGAGGCCGTTGGGGAAGATGTGATTCAAGAGCTCCACTACCCCGGACCATTCCGATTCTTTCTTCCCTTCCACACACGAAAAACCTCTAACTCCGTATTCTCCAAACACATTACGAATTTATTCGGTGCCCCGTGGTAGAGATACATTCGGAAAGGAGAGAGAAAGGAAGGATAGTGACTTTTTATTCAAGGAAATGACCTGTAGTCAAGTCATTATCTTTATTTCTAAAACAGTAACTCCAAACTTTGTTCATTTTCGAAGTTAAGGAAATTGCAAGAACTGTTGAATTTACCGGTTGATTTATGCAGTTCCGATGTTTTACGGGAGATGTAGGCATGAATAATTGTTTGCTGTGTTTGACACCTGATATCAACTCTGGTGAAGGCATGCTTTGTGTTGCAAATAAGGTTAAACTTCCTTCCGTTGATTACTTACCTACTGTCTACACAACTGAAATTGATCGTACTTCTATTTTTAGATTTAAAAAACATTATAACTCGACCACATGTCATTTGATAGACTTGATTTCATTCAAACTGTGTAAGCAGAATACTTTTCACTGAAGCACACCATTATCAAAGTAAATTCCGTGTTAACCTTTCTGGAATTAACTTTAAGGCAATATTTAAAATAAAATGAGTATTATACTAAATTAGCCTTTAAGATAGAAGGAAAGAGTAAAAAAAATCAAATTCAGGCTTGACTTTGTGGCAACGTTTAACTCAAAAATGAACGGTCGCCTGAAGACGTAGCCTTACTAGATCTTCTAAGTCTTTATGATTTTGTTTTGAGTAGAAATGGTTTATGATTTATTTTTGGGAGGGAGAGAACACTTTTTAGTCGTAATATGTTTTCGGTCTAAGTGAGAGTGTGATGCATAGCTACAGTCTCATGTATACAATGAAAGCAGACGATTAAGGTCGCACCGTTAATACTTCAAAAGAGCAGGTAATAAACAGCGCAATTATATATACGTTAGAGATCTAAACGGATTCAGATCTCCATATCTGCAGCCGAACCGTATCCTCAAACTATATATCCGAGCCGATCCGACCCGCGAAAACAAATTCTCCGGCCCGACCCGCAACTTATCGTGAGTTATAACGTATTTAAAATCTAAAAATAGAAGTGCGATTATTTTCTGTTGAGTACACAGTAGGTAAGTAATCAACGAAAGGGAGTTTAACTTTACTACAACACAAAGCATGCCTTCACCAGAGTTGAAATCAGGTGTCAAATTCTGCATACTACTATGTCAGTCATTTACGTTAGCTCCTACGCATCAAAATGATACATGGGGTCAAACTTGACCAAATTTTTCGAAAAATGCTGGTCTTCGATTTCTCGCGAAATGTTTCAGCTTTAAGCCGATTCAAATGAGAAGAATCTTCGGATAAATATACAATCTTGCCATAATTCTGTCCTTTATCGTTTTTTGTAGTCCATTGCGATGACCACGGTTGAATATTTGGGTACTTTGTTTAACAAAATAGCGGACCCTTATTTTAGAGCAAATTATTTATCGAAAGCAAGGAAAATAGTAGAAGTAGACACCGATTCGACAACTCGACCCGACGAATCGTTGACTCGATGTCTATTTCTGCGAGTACTATTGTATTTTTGGCTAGGTTTTTTCGATTTCCTAGCCCAATGTGCGCCGCCTAATAACCTAGGGTAAAACATTCTTCAAAGTTTGCTCAACTCGTAAGCTTTCTATTGCGAGATATGTTGCCGTTCACTAGGATCAATATATCAAAGCACTAAAGCACTTATTCTGAGACCTTCTGAAACAGAAACCAACAAACGTGTGGTAGCAATTTTTGTGTGAATGCATAAGTGTGCTGGGATAGACAGAAGGCTGGAGAGCACTACTTAGTTGATGAGGCTAATTTTTCTTATAAATTTATTTCGTTGAAATTTTAATTAAATTCTACTTGTACCTAAATTCGGGGTGGTTTTCTTTTATTTTAGTTTAATACAACAGAACGAAATGTTTTCTTAGCATAGCATGGGGACTTCGATTAAACCAGACGAAATGTGGACAAGAACGAGATAAATTCCTGAATATTCATTTCCGTGTTTCGGAAATATTCACCATAGTTAGCTCATTAAATATAATTTAGGGAAATAGCATCGCATTTCATGAAATTTCTTTGTAGTTAAGCATTCACTTCCCTGTGCAGAAAAATGATTTAATTTTGGAAACAATGAAATTCTGTTTGATCCTAAATTTAGCTGTAAATTTAGCCAAAAATATATTATATGCATGTTTAACTTTCTTGGTTTTATTTCCGCTCACTTCGTAGTCACCTTGTTGTTAAAAAGTACTAATAAAAATTTCTCATAAGTTGGGTTACAATATTTTGTTATAAAAAAACCGGGAAATGTTGAATTTTGAAGAGAGTTAAACCTGCACGTTGTTTAAAGCTTTGTTATGTCCAATTTTGTGTTCGTTTGCCTTCTTCAGTGTGTGTGCAGTCTCTCTGTCATTTAATTTCAGTCTTCTGACGGTTATTCCTTAAAAATCATTCAATCTCCCTTCTTTTCTTAATAGCAGTTTCTCATTCAAATTGGATGAAAAAATGACCGGGACCACTCTGAATCGGGACAGCTCCGATCAAAAAGGGACGTATGGTAAGCCTACTTATTAGTAAATGACAAGCGGAAATATCGAAAACATTACGTACATATGAAAAGCATCGCGCATGGTTTGAGAAATTATTTCACATTATCTAATATCTTCTTGCTATCAAAAAGTTCTCAAATTTTAATAATAAAAAGGAATGGGGATGCGATCGCCTGTTTACAAAACAAAGAATACATTTTGAATTGATACTCTCTATTTTTTCAACCTTTATGTTTAATTAGCACATTAAAATATTGTTTAAGGAATATCTTACATTGTGAATCCAAATGCTACTGTGTTGCATGAAATGTGTACACTACCTGAGCGTAATAATCGTTGGTAGGATATTGAACGAACTGGCAAAAATTTGTCTGTAACAGCTGTCAGAATTCTTCAGTGATGGATCTTTTCTCACAGCAATGGTTATTGATTGTGATTTTTAGCCATCTTTTTAAAATAAATACCACTGGTGCCGTTAAACATGTGCATATTAAACGGACTTTAGAATTTAAATGCCTCTTTTCCTTCACACATCGTATTTATTTATCGTAATGTTAATATTCGTCGATTTCAAATTTATCATCGTAACTCGCAAACATCACATTTTTGCTAATGAAGTCATTCAGCTGTGCTAATTTGTCGGCTAAAAGAAGTATCGATGGGAAGAAGCCCAGCTTAATAAGCGCAATTACATTATTTTCCACCATCCTCAATGTCTCTCTCGTAGCACTCGTTTGACTCTAGCCGACTAATTCAAATATAGGAGCTCCAATTAGCGGTCGCTGAGGGGAGAACAGAGGCAGAATGAAATAAGGAGAGTTCTCCGTGAGGAGTCGAGGTGACGCGGAGCAGGTTTGACTTTACCTGAATAGCAGCCAAGGAAGCGGTTAGCAAAGGGTCTCTTTTCGTTAACTTGGAAGAACGACGAGGCCTCGGAGGATGGCGGAGAATACTCGAGGTCGAGATCAAAGGAAGAGTCCAAGGAATGGATTGAATGGGAACACAGGACGGAATCCTTCTTGGATAGAGTCGCTTCAAGTTAATGGACCGAATGAAGAGGGAGTGGAGGCGTTGCTTGAATGAGCCGGGAGTGGAGAAAATATGGATTATAGATTTCCTGAGTTTGCGCGAGGAACTAGAAGCATTGAGATAGTCGCTTGGGGGTCTCTTTGGGCAACCACTTACTTAATTAAGACGGCAATCGTGCTAGTCTTTTCCTTAGTGTCGCCCTCTCCCTGAATTTCCCTTCTTTATCTCCTCCGACCTTTCAGTTCTTCTTGCTCACTTTTCATCCTTCACTTCCGCACCCGTTCATCATGTAATTTCAACTCTGTGTCCACATATCATCGGTTCGCCTTTACCTTTATTTCCCTTTCCTCTAGCTCCCTATATAGATCTGCCTTTTACTATTAATTGAATGGCATATAGTACGTCAGAAACGCACTGCTTCGCAGCTAAGATCCCGAAGAAAAGGATAAAGATCTATCTATCCATGTACAGTATTTTATTTCGGCTCGAGTTTCGTCCCCTCCTCTTCGGGTTATCTAGCTAAAAAGTGAAAATGGGTTGAATTTGGGATTAAAAATATGCGAATGATTTGTTAAAAGTAATGTATTACTTTCCCAGGGAAGGACAATTATCCTTTTTCCAAAAATAATTTCCGGAACCCTGTGTTGAAAGAACATTGCTATATGGCTGTTGAGAAAAGTTTATGAATATCATATGAAGAGAAAGTCATAAATGAAAATTTATGTCCTCGGAATATAATACATTCATGCCTGTATATTTTATTTCAAACTAAATTGTCGCATAATAATAATGATAATAAAAATTATGGCTTTGAGAGCTGAATATCCTCGGATTACTATCTTTTGATGATGACTACAAATTACGTAGTATAAATGTTAAATAAGAGTTCCATATTGCAAAATATGCTAAAATTATTCATATACGTTAAGCCTCAGGGAAAAAAGGTTATTATCGTTTCTGTATTAATTAATCATAATTATGTGATTCATCTACCATTATAAATGTTTTAAACATCCCAATAATTTCATTTAGAGATAAGATGTAGACGAAGAATTTCATATAAGGTCGAATAATATAACGTCCCAACAACAATATTCCTATTGTTATGGTTTCTAAAGTAGCCTTCCTTCTCTCTCTTCAGTATTTATAAAGTTTACTTATGCTATTGAGCTCTTTATTTCAAATTCTATAATATCATAGTGTTTGCACAGAGAATTGCCATATCATATTGAAACGTCTGCCGTGAGATTTGTAGGGAAACCTTACCAAAGTGAATTAATTTTAAATGTAGTTAAAGGAATTGGGCACCCTCTCCTCGTTGCTTTACACTTTGAATTTCCAATTCGCTTTATCAAACCATCATAATTTGTCGTTGTGTAGAATCATTACCTAATAGAATAGATCGAAGAAAAATTATATATAATTTATTAGAAGAATTGGTGAATGCTTTTAATTAACTAGAACTTACCCTTTCAAACGGCATAGGGCAGCGTATCCCCAAGAAGGGAGGCGTATCTTCCACGATCTAGGGCTGGCCTTTGCGGAACCATGAGACGAAACTCTTAGGAACTATTAAAATAACCCAACGCTGTTAGCTATAGTACTGCAACAAATTTAATGTTACCTTATTCCTTACAAGGGGAACACCAACCTAGGAATTCTCTGTTGGAGCCCGTACGACACGAAAAAGGCCAAGTCAAATGACACTTGTGGTTTAGGACGACAATGTGCTGTATGTGTAGCTGAGTGCCGACTATACATAATAGATTACGGAGAACGTATCTAATTTATATTTGAATAAATGTTAACGAAAACGGTTAATAATATCTCGAACGTTAGAAGTTGAAATTTAATGGCGAAAATATGAGTAATTTGTCAAAAAAAAAGAGAGAAAATATTTTCCTACATGGAAAATTTCGCGTTAACAATGGTAATGTGCGTGCATTGCGTGGTTGCCTAACTCCGATTTTCCAATGCTAATTTTGCATAAACAAAGGATTGTTGGTGTCAAAAGTCGATGAAGTATATCTTATTTTAAAACAGGCAACCTGCCCTAAAAGTCTCCAGCAAATCCCTTTTACCCAAGTCTGGTGTTCCCCTTGTTAGTGATTTTAATCTAATGTTTAATGTGATATTTTCTAAGAAGAAGAGCAGCAAAACTCTGCTGAAAATGTGTTTTAAAAACAAAAATTAATAAAATACAGTTCCTCTGACCAACAAATATTGAAATAACTGATCCCAAAGACTGTTATGTCTGGGATTCGCTTGCGTAGAGGGTAAAACAATATTCAGTCTCTCGGCCAATTTTTCATTTCGGAAATGCTGTTTCAAACATATGCAATCAAGAGATTGCTCCAATTCGATTACATTAACGAACACTTACCGGGTCGTATTTTTATTCAGGATAAGCGTACCTTATAAAGCAAAACTCGAGTAAAGCGATGATTCAGTTGAATGAGGTATCGGCCTTTTCCGAAACTCAGCCCTCAAATGAATTTCAGATTGGTATCCGGTAATTAAAACTTATACGTCGGGTCATGGAGAGTTTAGAAAAAGCAAACTCAGACAGGTCCTTTTTTCTGCAGCGCACTTAGTCTCGTTCAAAAGGACGCGGGATCGCGTATCCTCTCCGGGGAGATGCGTTAATGCCACTTTCGCAATATGTATCGGGCTTAAAAGGGTTCTCCACCGTCTCTCGGGACAACTCTTTAGCAGACAGCAAACAGCTTCGTCCGCGCTACAGCATCAACACGGGTGCGGGGAGTGGAAATAGAGTAGAGAGCCGCAAATTAATTAGACCAACAGTGGCGCGCGCCGGACGCCGGAGGATGCGCCGTGTATCCACGGTGAGAGGGTTCTTCATGGTCGGGGATGTGCTGGAGAGGTAAGGGAGTGAGATCAAGGGAGAGGAGGGATCAAGCGAGGAGGGGACTACCTATCTGCGATGCTCATTTATCATCGGATGGAGAGCAAAGCGATGAAGTGGAGTTTGAAGTCCCGCCATACACTCGATACGTTTAATCAACTTATTGTGGTTTATGCTGGAAATGGACTCTCGGCTGATTAGTTTATCCTCCACTTGATTTCGTGCGACTCTTTTCCTGTCGTGTTTCCAGGTAGACTCGTACTTCTCTCTGCCCGCGGCCCAAACGTAATCAAGTAGTTCTCTTACGGAATAATTCGCTCCCCGTTTGCTTATTGCACGCCAATTTGCAAATATGCACTCTATGCGATGCGGGCGAAATGGTCCATCAAGAAAGGAGAATCAGACGCAAAAAAATTCAGCTTTTCTGTTTATTCCTTTCTGTAAAGGACCACTCGTGTAGAAGTACGAGAATCGAGGAAACAGAAAATTATAATAAATTATATGAAAATAGGGTAGGCAATCGGGTAAAGCTCGTGAGTGAAAAGGTATGTCCTACGAGATCCATGGAATAAATTGAGGGTTTTCAACGTGGGATAAGTCCTAATGAATTTTCCCTTCGTCCTGCATTCAGTTACCTATTTATTTCGTCCCTCATAGGACAAAGGAAAGTAAAAGATGTCCTATTCAGTTTAATTAATTTTCAGTGATGAAACTTAAAAATTTTACCTAGACCATGTCTCTCTTCTTCTGTTACGCAATTTCTTTGTCCATGAAAAGCATGACATTTTTGAGAAAGAGTACATAAAATTCTGTTTTAGATCTTGAGATTTGTGAAAAAGATTACAGACGTATTTAAAAAAAATCTTGTATATACTCATCTTTGACATTTTAAAAGGGAACGTAATTTACGTAGTAACACGTTAGATGTAATTATCCTTGAGATTTGTATTATTTGTATTCCATTGATCTTCTTATCTTTTTAGGGTCAAATTATAGTCAAAAAGGAAAAGGATTAAATGGATTTGATACTCTGATTCTTCATCATCACGCTATTTATTCAGATCTGTACTTTATTCCCGAGTATGGGTTGCTGATAAGAGGGGGTTGCGTTGCTCCGTTTCATCACATAACTAAATTTCCAATTATTTCCAGCAAGTTATAAAATTTATGGTAAAGTATAAATTTACATTCCTTCACATTTAGGGTTATAAGTCGAATCCTTATTATGGTGCCAAGCCATCTTTGTCTCTATTATTACCTTTAAGTAAACTATCTTTGCTGTTTAACATATCATCAAGTCATCTAAAACATATCATAAAGTCATCATAGATTGTTATAAGGGGCGGATTTAGATATTTACCAAGGGAGGAGAGATGGAAAACATTTCCCTTATTATCACATCACCAATTAACTTTCAACATGTCATATTGTTGTGATAAATTTGTGGATGTATATTGATCGGAGATAAATTTCACAATCAAATTCTAATTCATTCTCCTCACATCGTTGGGAGTTTTCTAATATTACAGAGTCATCAATAGGAGAGGATTTGCCTTCGGTCCCCCCTTAAACTGTCAGTGATCAATATGACAAAATTATATTCTATAAAAATGTAATAACTATCATATTGAAGCATTGTTTATATTATTATGATATTTACAATACTTCAACCACTAATATTCCTTAATGAAATGCGCACTCATATCGAATTTGCACTTATAAATTTCATACGGTGTTTACTTTCAAAGGGGCGATCAACCCAGCCTACCATCTTACTTTGTTGACTTTTTAGAACTAGCAGTTTCCCTAGAATACGACAAGAAAGTAAAAAATGCGACAGCTTGAATTAAATCTGTGTAGATTTTTTAAAGATCTCTAGACATCCGTTCCAACTATCACAGCTGGGTTTAAAAGTTAACTGGAGATGAGTTATTCAGGAAATTGTCCTGATTCCCTCCCACCTATGCAAGTTTTTAGATCAGCTCCAGTTCAATATACATGCAAATTAAAATAATCAAAAAATTAAATACGTACTATTTTACTTATTTCCTCATTATACCCGTAATATATGTTCTTCGGATGTTACTCAAGCAAGATTTGTCAGGGTTTCTGATCTGTTTGCACCACTACCTTTGTGGTGTTGGAGCTGTTCCTTCCACTATCTTTTCAATGTTTATAAATCATCTTGTTTATCTTGAGGGTTGTTGAAACTTATAAAAGCATACGTAATCAGAACAATTTAGGTACAAAAAATTAGAAATAATCTTTCCATAGAAAGGAAATTTTCCTGGTCCTGGAAAAATGCCTTACCTTAACTTTATCGAGTAATATTAGTCGGTATATCAAACGGAAATAATTAATTCGGTGTTTAATGAGGTGTAATCAACGGCAGATTGACCATCCTGAAAACCGGGAGATATTCTAGTGAGTCGATGCCTTGCACATGTTTACTACAACTACACAAATTGTATTACGTATTATAGTACACACGCTAATAAAAATGTGGAAAAAAAGAAATTTTATATTATTGCTGTTATCATGGTGATTTTTTACGATAACATCATCGACCATTTTTTTTTATGCATTTAAGGTCATTAATAGCGGACACTTTCCAATTAAATAGCTCATCACATTTGGATTTATTTTTTAGCGTATTTTAGACGATAGGATAAGGTGGCTGCTGATGGTTGTGTTATTTTTAATTTTGATGGTTTTTGGAGTTTACTTTCAACTTATATTTTAGACGAGTTTAGCTGCTCTTTTACTTAAATGATAATAGTATTTGATTCACTGCAAATTGATTGAATATTCTCGCAGTAAATATAACGGGTAAATATTCTCGCAGTAAATATAAATATATCGGAGGTGTAAGATAATTCTGAAGGTTTTGACGGTGAAATATTTGCCTTCATCGTTGTCACATTATTTATCTGTATTCGTAGAATATAGTGCGGTACAGGAAGGTATGGAAACCTGGAGGTAAAATTTAATTCGGCTCTTTATAAACATTTTAGTTAATAAAAATTACAGCTTAGATTATTATGCTACATTATTAAAAGTGTTCCTCTGTTTTTTATTGTTCATTGACTATAGAAGTGCGAAGTGATGGACATTTTCTGTTTCGGATATGGTAAACAGAAATTTTATTCAGAAAATAATGTGGAAGAAATTTGCAAGTTCGCGAAATACTCACTGATTTGCGTGTATTTTTCTGTCTTTCTTATCTAGGAAATGTGAAATATTTAAGCTTATGAAGTATTTCTAATCAATATAGTGATTAAATACTAATGTCAAGCAAATATTTGCCAGAAAGAGTATAAAATCCACCTGGATATTGGTGTACTCTCATGAAATTGTTGTTCCATAATTAAGAGCTTCTCTGTCAGCGTTCGGCAAGAATGCTCGGTGTCTCAGGAGACACCGAGCATTCTTGCCTCTTGAGAGGACTCTTATTTCGGATAGTTATTAATTCTTAAAATGTTACTTTATACATAAACTTATATCTACGCGATATGTTTTATTGTTTTGTAATTGTTGCAATAATTATTGTTCGCCTTATGTATGTACTCGTCATAAATACGAATGCGAACTAATACAAGGTATATGGTATGTTGTACGCCAATTTTACGAGAATACGTGAACCTTGGGGAAAACTGTTAGTACTGCCTTAATTTATCCACAAGTTTACATTCAGTATACTTTATTTAGAAGAAATTTACCGGAGATATTTACTGCGAGGTGTTACGATATTACTGAGGATATTTCGAATTATTTAGCCTTATTGGTCCCGGATGATATTCCACCGTTTTAAGTTATCAAATCTCTCCAATGGGTATTCGACAACTTCAGTGCGTCGTTCATACGCCTTGCGTTCCTCATCTCACCTGCTACCTTTCCTGATCGACTGTATGGGAGCGACTTGCGGATTCTTCCCCAGGAGGAGAAGGTTTAAACCTTCCGAGGTCCCATCTGTTTGCTCCGCGACGGCGCCATTCCAAGCCGCGTTTAAAGAGCGCTCTTGATGGGGCGGTTGCCATCATTCGATGGGCGATAGTCCCCTGCAGAGTAGACCTTCCGCCTTACGAGACGATGGACCGGAAAAGGAGGTTCTGTTGACCTTGGGCGTGTCTCACCCCAGACGTTCCCGTCGCGTACCTTTGCATTCTTCCCAAAACATTGGCAAATAACGATGAGTAAACGTAAGAATTTTGAAGAATTTCCTCGGAATCGTCGGGATAACCCATTATCTTCCATACATAAAATTTCTTCGTGTTATTTGTGTTGCTTCTTATATATTTTCCGTGGGTTTTCATATTCGGTATTTCCAATTGCCGAATTTTTTGCGGAGCCGAATCTCCAGATGCTTTCGGATGAATCCAAAACAATCCTCAATCTGGACTATTTATGTTTGTTCCAGATATCAGTGCTGTAAATTGTTCCTAAAGAGGCATTTTATATGCGTGTGTCATTCGAGGATGGAATTTCCTTTTCCTCGATCGAAGAAAATGCTCCGCGGAGATAAATTGTAATGGAATTTTAGAGGATGATCGTTTCCGTTTCAAATCGGTAGTATAAAAAGAAGTTGCGCTGAAGAACCGGTTGATAAAACAAAACACCCAGCAAAACCCTTTCTTTTCGTACTCCATCGCATTTATTCCTCACTAAAGTGATTTTCTCACGTGTGTGCAATGAAAAATACAAGATCGAATTGTGTATCATTTAATTCAAATATATCCTAATTATTCCTATGAAAAGGAGAAGGAAAATATTTGTAATCAAATGGTTTTCGCGAAGAAAAATTTAGATATACATCTCTTCTTCTCAATTATACTTACTGACTAATGTTAAGCCGAGTTTCATTTCATGAACAGATGCAATAATTTCGATAAGGTTTAGTGTACCACATTAAGGTGATGTTCACTTGCTTTTATGAAATATTTGGAAATAGAGAAATAAAATAACGCATTATAAATTGCTATTCCACCAAGGTTTCAGGGATACAAGAATCTTCTTAGTTTGTTTATTATTATGTGTGTTATGATTATTAGTGAAATGCTCGAAATCCTCGGCTGGGAGACATTAGAGAAGAGGAGGAAAGTCAACAGATTGGTGGGCTTATTTCAGGTTAGAACAGGCGGTGATGCTTGGGTGGAATTAAAAAGAAGAATAGAAAAACCAAGTTACAAAGCGAAAGGAGATCACGATCAAAAATTTTAATTGAGAAAGCAAAAAACAGACATTGCTAAATACTCCTTCATCAATCGAGGAATAAAGGAATGGTATATGTTGCCCGAAGAAGCACTTAAACCCTTACCAAAAACTGTAAAGGGATTCAGAAACAGGTGTAAAACATTAGCACTAATATAATTATTTTTTTTTTATTTAGACTAAAATTTGTTTTAATGTTTGGATAATTTGTATGGGAAATAACATATGTAAACTTATGGTATTTGTATTTTGTCTGAGTGTATTTTTGGATTGAGAGGAATGGGGATTTGTTATCACCGGACTAGTAATCCAACTGTAACATATGTGTGTGAAATAAGAAATTATTTACTCTTCGATAACTAACCCAATCAGCATTATAATTCAGTCTACATTATCTTGATGAGAAACTCAGGATTAACGAAAAATCGCAAATGGTCTAAGTCTATATGCAAATATGTTGTTTCATAAATTCAGAGATTTCCTCTATAGTATTTGCATCTCATCGAATTTATATTAGCTGAATTTGACTCCCTTCTCATGAGATGCAAATTTTTTGTACTCCTATATATGGCTGTGGTTGGAGAGTAAGATAAAAAAGCGAAAATTTTCGGAAATGACGCATTCCGATCCTTCTTACAGAGCGGAAGGCATTCTGTAATGGAGGAGGATACGTAAACGTTACGTCCCGAGGACCAACATATGGATAACTGACGAGGGAATTCTTCAGCGTATATTTTTTAGACCACATATCCATTTGTTCGCGGATCCGCCGCCGTCCGTATTCGTGTCGCAATGCGGTTCCGCCATCGCCTCTCCCTCCTCCCGCGCACTCCCTTCCCCGCCCTAAGAGCCATCCGAAGGGAGCTGTGGTCGTAAATGATATTTATGTATTTCCCAGTGGCCATCGATTTCACGACCGGCTTACCAATTCGAGAGATTCCGCGACGCGTCCAAGCGATCCCCTCTGTCTTAGCGGAGCGTAAGTGACTGTTTTCCATTCTTGCTACAGCCTCTCCGAAATTCAACCGTTCCAGTAGCTTCTCATAAGAGACTCATCAGGGCGGTCGAGAACACGTACGCCAGGTTTCCATGCATGGAGCCAAAGTACTTCGTGAATGTTTGCGATAGAAGGGACTCGATCTTTCTTGACGGAAACTAGAATTTCTCCGATTGCCGCAAACATATTTTCTATAGCTGAAGATTCTTGTAAGAGTTTATATTCGACATTGGTTTATGAGTATGATACTGTTGCGCCGAGGGTAAGGGTCGTGCCGAGCTCTTGGGGGTGCCGTGCTTATTCGAGGGTAACTTCTTCGAATCTCGCTATGTATGTGCTCCTTAATTTTGCTAGATTAACTGTCAGATCTAGAGGAAGCGGATTCACTTACAACAGTAATATGCGTGGAACAGGAGAACCTCTTGTACCGATTATCTAATCATTTGAACATACGTCTTACATGTTTATGTGTGTAAAAGAATTTACACACAAGCATAACTGAATATTGAGATGTGTACTCTAAGAACGGGAAAGAATTAGTTAAAATGAATTTATCTTAAAATTTTTAGTAGCAAATAAGGGTATTGCATGGTAAAAGTCAATCATTCAAATTAATATGAAATTCTATGTCAGTATTAATTATAAGAAGGTAAAATAGACTCAATGCAGTCATCGAGTTAACTAATTCACCACGTTATGGTAAAGTTTTCCAAACTGGATTTTCCATTCATTCAATGTGGAAAAGGATTTAATATTAATTAAAATTTGTCTTTATCAATTTTGTTGATGATAGTCGTATCATGTGTAATGAGTGATTTCATAAAGTCTGACCTCACTGGTAATTGAGGCTGTTTATTTTGTTTTGTCAAGTATATAGTAAGAAATATAGATGTTTAATTTATTATGTATACCTTTGAAATAAGAATAATTATATGAAAATTCTTCCTTTGAATTTACCTTGTTATTTTTCTGTAAAGTTCATGAGATTTTACTCATCTCGTAGCTAGTAATGCATCATTGCGAATAAAAATAACATTGACTAATAACTGGTTGCAATTTTAAAATTCAAATTATTATAGTAAATTTTTATACAACATCCTTCATATTTCTCCTAAGTATTTATCATGAACTATTCATTTGGGATTATAACTTCCAGTTCTGGAATGAAAATAAAAATCTCGTGAAATCCGCTCCAACGAGAATAAAAACGCATTATGTTCCTTCAAGTTTTCTAAAGCACATTCACATCTTCGTATGCTTTTCTAATTCAGTAGTACCAATTTCAAAAACCTTAAACATTGACTATAAATTTTAACGAATTAACTTATCTATCTGTATTGCAAAAGTAATGCGATAATTTGTTTTTACTTCATTCAGAGTTGGAAGCACTTGAAGCCCAACGATAGAATAGCATCGATAGTTTTATAAAGACTTTTAAGTTATGAATAATATTATAAAATGAGGGTTTGCTACTTCTTTATCTTGCATTATTCAAAAATATGTTTTAATTATTAAATATGTATGCTGCACCTATGGTGTCATTATATTTTACCAGTATGTAAAACTGTTTTACTTACGCTCGCCTGCTTTAATCGAAATATAAACTTTTAACAGGGACTGTAGAGTAGTATAATTGTGCGCATTTTCTGAATCCTTGATGAGGAATTGAGTAGTAAAACTGGTACCGTGGTAGAAAAAATGCGAACATAAGTAAACTCATAACGAAGATTGTAAAGTGTTAGATGGGGCTGAAGAACAAGGTAAAATCACAAGACAATATTTTCGGAAGGACAAATTTTCTATGTTACATCAATGAGAGAAAATATATTATTATGAGATTAAGATTGATTGAAAATATGACGCATCCAGTTTCTTACGAGCTTCATCCTTCTCTTGAATTTGCCCCTCTGTTGCCTTAAGATTTTCAAAATTTTGAAGGCAGGTACTCCTTTGGAAAATTAAAAATGTTACTTTTTTAGAAATAATCAGTTACTCTTGGTACAATCCTCGTGGTGTATGGCAATCCTTGATGATGAAAATGTGCGGCATCTGACTAGAGATAGTTCTACTCGTATGACGACTTCAATTGAGAAGTACATTAATGTAATGCCGGTGTGAAGTTTATCTTATATAATAGCCCGTAATGGGCTGCAGCCAATAGTGATAAGTTTTCGAGTACTACCGCTGATACCGATTCATTAATTGATGATGTTGATAACCTATCCGACTCTGCTCTTTGGAAGATTTGAAATAGATTTTTGATAGTGTCAGAAGGAAACTTTATTGCTGAAAGATTGATTCTTACCAAAAGTATATCCTCAATTATTTTCAATAGCAGCCATGATAAATCCATATCCCCATAAATTCACCCCCACCCAAAATCACACAACCTCACAAATATTTTTCACACAATTGGAAAAGGAGGACACTTCAGAAATTACAACAATTTTTACCATATTTCTATCACTTCGAGAGTAATTTTAAAAATCAATTTTCAGATATATTGTTGGCAAAGCAAAATAAAATTATGCTTTTAATTGCCATTCCTTCATGCCGTTCGAAGAATAATGTAAAACAAACTTTTTTCCAATTTTATAAGAGAGTTCCTCTTTCGAGGAAAAGGGAATTTGAATATGATTGTTCTATATTGAATGCATATACTTTATCTAACCAAATTTAGGTAATATTAGGCTAATTCTATTCTGCGGGGTTAGGCCCAATGTAGAGGCTCTCGTACCTCTAAACTCTCCCATAACTAACGTATCGTTTTTATATTTTACAAATATTAATGAAGAAAGATGAATGTTGATGTAATCTGAAACGGCTCCTCTCCATGGGTAATTCCAGAGCTTTCTCTGATCCTTATTATGCATTAATAAGATTTTATGCAGTTGTTTTAGCGGAACGGCTGCCGCGTGCGTTTCGGAAAAGCTTCGAAATCGGTTCTTCTGCTAGTAGAGCTGTCGCGTCCGACATGCGAAGCGTAGTAAGTAGTTGAGAGGTTCACGCATAGATGTCAGGGATGGCGCGGTGTTGAGATATGGTAGAAACAGAAATGTGAAGGCCTTCGTTAGATTTTTAGATTTTCAATCATTTAAATAGACATTCATTTTAAATGGATCATAATGTCTGTGAGACCTTAAAGAATAAAATAATTCTTAATGCCTCTTAATGAAAAAAACCTCATTATACTATTGGTGCGGCACCCTCAGTTTGGCGTTTGGTGATTTCATGTTTATTTCAATTCAACATATCACATTATAACTTAAGCAAAATAAAATTTATGATCACAAAATAGGATTCTCCTATAGGCCTCCTGATCACAAAATAGGATTGTCAAGAAGTGAATTATTAATATGTTTTAATTATATCCACATCGTTCTTTGATGTTACTAAGAAAATTTGCAGTTCCGAGTTGTCCTGTTACCTTGGTTCAGAGGTTAGGAGGATGTAGTTTTTTGAAAAAATCCATAATTCCAAAATATCACCACGCAATGCTGTAATACCATATCTAATTAGGGATCCAGCAAATGAAAATTGGGTTTTATTTTCTTTTCGATGGAAGAATATTTTTACTTTACCATTTATTTGATTGATATGGATGACAAATTTCAATAATGATTATTTCTATGTAATATAACTATTATCATGAATGCTTGAGTAAGGGAACTTGATTTATAGAAATGTATCCGCAGAGTTTATCTTTGGCTAGGTAATTGTTTTGGCATCATAAAGCTGAAAACCTTTTTGTTTTTCGATAGTTCATTTCCCGAAAATGGAAACCATGTCGTGATTGGCGCCGTAACTAATGTTCTAAGCTTCCGTCAATTTCCTCCAGTAAAAATTCCAAAATTACGACAAATGTGTTCAAGAATCGGTTCAAGAAATTGGGTACTAGTGACGGAGAGATTTCCGAAACAAAAAATATACAAACGAAACATAATCGCTTTAGAATATGTAGTACAGTAATTGAAAACACTATCGGAGATTGGCATATTTATTGAGATATGATGAAATATTTTTTATTTATTTATTATGAAATAATTTTGATATTTAGCTTTGGTTCACTATCTGGTTTCATTCTTCAATTCAGCGCTCTATGCATCCTTCATAGATTTAAAAATTTCATCTTAATCTTTCATTACCACTTTAAGTCGTGAGATAGTTTACAAACTATGCCATTTAGACTTACCACCCATGCATTAAAAGAATCCAAAAATGACATTCTTAATAAAAGAACCTATTTAGAATCTTATATCCTGCGTCCACCCCATTTTTTTTCATATTTCATTATTTTTATAGTTAATAAAACATCATTGCTATAATATTGAAGTATGCGTGCCTTTGATAATTAGAGGTTATATTTTAATATCTCAGTTCTCATTACAAAGTTATGTTTTCGGGTTTTTGAAACATAACCTTGTATGTAACACCTGTAAATGGTGCACATCATAGATCATTTTTCTAAGTTTATGTTTACTGTCACATGATAATTTAGTGTAACGTATGTCCGTAGATTTAAGAACGTAATAAAAAATACGGATTTTTATATTTCAACCTTATCTCCTTCCATGAGCTCAATACCTATTTTTGAACGTTTAGTGGTATTAAAACTCAAGTTCAAATGAGAATTCTTCCAGTTTGCGCAAGCTCAGGAATTTACTGAATTTTAATTATATATATAAATGGGATGGTTCAAGCGATCAAGGAAACGATCACTTTGTTTGGTTCATGTAGTAAATTTTACGAAAATGTCGATTCTCTAATACTAAGAAATGGCAAGGCGAATAACCACCCTTATATTATAATATGTAAGATGGAGATAACGAGAAAAAAATTCATTTTACTGTTACTATTCCAAAGAATGTGGAAAATCTCTAAACATTGTAATCTCGGCACTCAAGAAGTAGTACTTTATTTTTCGCTCTCAAAATTTTATGAATGTTTTCACTCTCTGTATAGAATTCAGCTCGGTTTAAACTTCCACAAAATTAGTTTATCCATAGCTTTTGAGAGACACTGATGCTTACAAGGCAGGATGAGGAGTGAAGTAGTTTGTGCTTGCTTTCCCAATTGATTCATAATGCTTTAAGCAGAAAATTTTTACGTAAGTGCATGGCATGGATCTTATGAATAACTCTTAGTATTCAATTAGAAGTGACCAAAATGAATTCCACTCATACCTCAGCAGCTGTCTTATACTTACAGCCATAAACAAGACTGAGACAAAAACAAAAGAAAGATATATTTCCTCTATCCTGTACGAGAAGAAAAATGAAGATAGGTATTTCATTCATCAAGTTATGGTCGTAAGAGACAGATTGTTTTACTCATTTCAGTTAAAGTATATCGTAAATGTGTAAATACCAAATACTTTCAGCTGTCACTTTAGTTCCAGCTCTCCATAGACATTGATTTGATCAAAGGTAAAAACGGTTGGCATGTCCTAATTTTTAATCTTCTCAGAAACCTCTCCGAAGGTTCGCCCACCATTAAGGTACCTCTCCCGTGATTGTATTATATTTCGGAATAATTGTTAAGTGAAGTGGGACTCTCAGGAGGATCCCAGATCCTTGAGATTTAATTTCCAAGATTTAATGAAGAGAGAGAAACCAAAAGATCTCTCAGCCGTCTCCTCATGGTTCCTTGAAGGGGTGGACCAAGAAAGGATGTAGAAAAGGAGCGTGAGATAGGAAAGGCAACTTCCCTCAACCGATATCAGCCGCAACCTTGTCTCGTCCCACCCTCTCCCTTCCTTGGAACTCACTCTGCTGCCTCCCGTTTCTTCTCCAGGAACCTCCTTGAAAGGCACAAGATCAATTGTCTGTCTAATTGACCTCCAGGTAATTCGGGGACCGCCTTCTGCATAACTTCGTTCGATAATCATGTTAGCGGGAAATCACGCTCCAGCCTTTAGAGAGAGGGTGAAGGATGGGTAAAGTAGGGCAAGGTGGAGGCGAGGGAAGAAGGAGGAATCGAATGAGGCGAAACGGTAGCAGAAAAATTCACCATCCGCCCCCTTAATGCCAATATCCTCTACGACGACGTCGCCTCTCACTCTATCGCCTTCCGAAGAACCCTGCCAATTTCCATAAGGATACTCCGGCGCCCGTTCTTACTTTCTCTTCTATCAAGGGCACGCTCCTCTCCACTCGCCTCCTCCCATCTTCTTTCCTCTTCGTCCCCTTACTTCTCTTGCTTCCGACATCTTGCCGGTGCTGTATCAACAGCCTATCCTTTCTCCTCATACTTCCTTCCCTCTCCACTTGCTGCGACTTTGGTCCAAGTTCCTCACAATATTGCTGGGAAAATCTTCGAGAAACGTGCCCGCAAGAGTAGAGGTAGTTGTTTAATTTAAAAGAGTTATTTTCAACCGAACGCAAAATATAAAGTGATACGGTATCTCTAAAGATATTTTTTTTATTTATTGAGATGGATTGGTAATGTGATGGTAAAGTAAAATCAAGACTGAAGGGAGTCAAGTACGTTTACTGATCAGCGCAAGAGATTTGGGGTTTTATGAGATTTTGAAAACAATTCAAGGATAAAGACATAGAATTATGTTACTGAAAATAAAATTATACAAATTAATAAATAATGTAATTAGGTTCTGGGTTGAAAATTCTCCTACAATGTAAAAATATTTTAATTTCCGTAAATTGATAATGATTATTATTCTTAATTACATCTCTGCCTGTGTGAATGTATGTTTTCCATGTTCTATTTAAAGAGTTTAGATGCCACTAAAAGCTCACTTGTTTCAAAGTGTTGAAGAATTAGTGAGTCTAAATTTAATATTTTTACCATAAATAAATTTCCATAATCGCCTACGATAGGTTTGGGGATTCTTTTACAGCATAAGGTTTGAAAAGATAGTACTGAAGAACGTACTACTAATATAGAACTTATCTACGACGAGTGCTGCGTACGTTTTGACTCTAACATCGAAATTGTTGCCAGGAGATTCATTTTAATTGCTTATTTAATGTAATATGTTACGGAAAGCCAAGCGAACGCATTCGCCATTGCCGAAAACAGTCTTCGAAGCAGGGTTAAATTCCAGGAGAATACCGTAGCTTTCACCCAGAACCGTTGAATAATTGCGAAACTTCCGAATTAATTCATAGTGGATCCATCACGATCTCAGTGCGGTGACCCCGTACCTCCCCCTGGGAATACTGTTTGTCTGGGCGATGGGCTAACGAAGCTGTTGCGCCATTATTATTGGTCTATTTGGAATGACCTGTGTGATTTTCAAACAGATTCAAGTGCTATAATAATGACTAGTTTATAAAAATGGTAATCAGAATTCGCTTATTGCAAAGGTGGAGCGATATTGGCCTCGTGCAGGAGTGACGAAACCATTTTCATTGGAAGACCACATTTAGCATTCGGTCTTATAAGAAAGGCTGCGTGTGAAACCATTTGACCGCTCTTGAGTAGCATGTTGCTAACATTAAAAAAACAGTTCCTCGACTTATGAACCACCCTACATGCAAAAATTTCGACTTGCGAAATTTTTGACTCGCGAATTTTGCTCTTACTGCAGTTGTACCTTTATATGCAACTTAATTTCAGGATGCTAACCGAAAACGCCGATAAGGTGTCATAAAAACTGGCTGAAGACGTTAATTAAGTTCCTGAATCGAGGTAACCTATTTATATACGGAAAAATTAATGGTTTCTCGCATTATTTGGTAGAATTTCTTCATGGTGTGTGAGAAATTAAACCTCACTTTGTAAATTCCTCTTGTAAGATTTGTTTACGACCTAGGTTTCATTGCATCATCATCATCAGGTGATGATGTTGTACCGCAACGAAACCTAGGTCGTAAATAAATCTTACGAGTGGAGTTTATAAAGTGAAGTTTAATTTCTTATACACTCAATACGAGAAAACGAATTCTTTTGATAAGTGGCCTAAAAGATAATATTTTCTTTTTTGTTTTATACTTGGCGAGATTTGCAAGACCGAGATACAAAATTGTTACATACATATAGAGATTAAAAAGCCGTAATGGACAACAATAGTTTGATTTACACGACGAAATACGCGATATCGTAATTCCCGAACCAAGCGAGCGCGATTTCCGAAACCAGACGACAAAGAGATTTCATGAGATCATAACGAGAACAGATAGCTGTTGCTGGTCTCTTTTTCCCGATGGTATTAGGAATACCAATCAGGTAGCTTATTAGAATGTTTGGTGTTTTCATACTCCTGCCATACGCCATATGTCGGCTGGCGGGGTACTAATGCAAGAGCAAATGTAAACAACCAAAAAGGCCTAATTTGGCCTTAAGGCCGCAGATTCGTCATCTTCCACCTGGTATATGCTGGAAGAGTATGCATGACGGATATCAATATCAATATTCTGATTTATAAATAATGACTGTAATTTAATAATAATGACATATTTTCTTTGCATTTTCTGGCTATTAATATGAAAGAAAATAGAGTAGTCGTAGTAGTAGTAATATATAGCATCGTGCAAGTGAAGCTAAAATTTGCATAAAAATCATCCATAAAAATCATTTGGGGTGTAACCATGGAAAAAATAAGGACATAGAAGATCTTAAAAAAATACTATCGACCTCGGAATTATCATTGATAGATCAGGAATAATCACGTTTTTTTAAAGTTCAATCAACGTTTCTTGATATTACAACCCAACCTATTTCATTTACCGCTTTATTAAACTTCTGAGGGTAGAACAGGATTATAATTTTGTGAGTGCATATTTTCTTTGCATTGAATTGGCTAAGATAATCCATTACTATGAATGAAATTGCTTTAAAAACCTATTTGTATACATGGAATTGTATGCACTTAAGGAAAATTTTTTTCTTATGATAGTAGATGATTTAAATAGAACCAGCCTGAGTAGAGCAATGCTCCTAAAGGGGACGAATCCGTTTCATGTTATACCTTTTTTCCTCCAGATTTTTATTTGATGGGGTTTCCTTTTTTGGCTTACATTAAATCAAGATGTATGCTTATGTATATGACCTTTATTTCTACCATTTTTCATCAACTGATTCTCTTTTTCTGATCCAAAAGTTTTTGTTCACAAATTTCATAATCCTCCACATTTTTTTTTCTCGGTGTGTGAAATGTCGCAAACAATTATTTACCCAGAATGAAATTCAGAGGTTAAGATACACTCCAACGGCCTCCGGTCCATTTTTCTATACCGATATTTCCTCTTTCGCTTCTCTTGTTCCCCTAAAATTTGCCCCGCATCCAATTAGCCGCAGCTACCCCTGCATCCCCTCTACAGTTTCTCCCTATAGCGCCCTGTCACTAGCAGGTAATTAAGCGAGCAATTTGCTTCCACTTAGTACACAAATATAATTAGGACACGACATTAAACATAACTGCAGTCGGGACGTTCTCCCGAGTTACTCAACTTTGACGGATGACAAGAACCGACCAAATATCCTTCTCCATTTCCTTCTCTAAAGCAGGGAATGTAAAAGGTCCCTTTAACCCTTTCTTTTCTTCGTATATACGTACTTCTGATCCATCTCCATAAATGATCCCTCGCTTTATTAACTTAATTACCTTTGTTATCTCAGATCCCGTTGAAGTCAAAGAAATAATTATATTTTCGTATTAACGTTATCTATATACCCCTTCTTTTCTTTATTGAATTCATTTTGTATCTCAATAAATGTCTGTTTCTATCGGCCGCTTGAAATATTTCGGTCCTTGTCATAGCGCCAGTGATTCATTAATTTCATATAAAATTTAGTTAATTATAAAATGAGGGTTTATATATTTACGCACTTGTTGAAAATATGAGTTCGAACGGAACAGAAGTAAGGTCGAAAGCCAGGGTTTTTGTTCCTTGCTCAGTTGATAAACAAGAATTTAGTTTAGTGACCAATCCTAGGCTCACTGAATCTATTGTGACAGTACTAAATATTACAATTGACTATTACCGCGACTATTGCTCGTACTGTAAGTCACAACTTAAGTCGAAAATGTATCCATTTACGATATACATTTAAATCTTGCCACAGCATGACTAAAGTCAGGTGTCAGGCCTTAACCTCTTCCATATCAACTGCTAAGATATCAGAAAATATTTATGTACTTATTGTTTATTACATTTAGAGGGAATATTTACAATATGTTATATTGCAATTTTAAGTTTTACAGTACTTATTGCTCCTCCCTCAAACTTTTAAGACACAAGCATTATCTTCCAGATATTAATGTAAGCATAGGTTTTAACTTAATTTTTTCATTAATGGCAAAGCATAAGTGATGCATAGTTCTAATATATATCTATAATAACAACGTCTTCATTGTTTCCTGCAATTCATCCCAGTATTTGAATCATGCTTGGGAGTATAAACGTACCCTAGGACCTCTCTGGTAGCTCAGCTGCGGTAAGGAACTCGTAATACAATTACACAGCCTTCTTCTGGTCATCTGAGCTTTCGTGCATCTCGTTGATTGATTTCATTATTAAAATGATATAATTTTAGGAAAAAAGTAATTGTAATATTTTTGTAGATATTAGTTAAATCTCTCTGCTTGTTTTGCTGCTTAACTGCTTGCATAAAGTAGCGATTCCTAAGTATATTTTATAAACTGTCCCCTAAAATGAGAGGACTAACCCAGTAATCAGAATTTCTTTGAAAATGGAAATAGTTAAGAACTGGCAGAAAACTAGGACCGGATGCTTAACATACATATTATTCGACAAACTTTTTATCGCAGTATTTAGTTAGGTTCTAAAAAATACGTATTCATATATGTATCTAAAAATTTGATAAACTTCACCGATCCTTTCACTGTTTGTTGCATGTCTATGGACTCGCCACTTCCAAATTTATGAGGCTGCTATCCCATCGTAATTTTTCGTTTCTATCCCTTTTGGCAAGTAAACTCTCAAAATGTAAATAGATTAATTTTCTATGCATGAGTTTTTGCGGGAAAAAATTAATTTACATAATTAAGCGCGTTTATTTTAGGACAAGAATGGAAGGAAAACCAAAGTTCTATATCCACATAAAACTTTTCGCTTCTCAGGCAGGATATAATACCTCTAAAATGAGCAAGATAAACAGTTTGAAAATTTGGTGTCTAAAAACGATTCCACCCCCCATAGAAACATCGTAATATGGATAAAGGAAAGGAAGGTAACTTAGTAGGTTGTAAAACCTACGAAAATCCCAAAGGAATAACAAGTGTGAAAAATAGCGACACGAATGCCGCGTCCACCGCGTAGTTCAGTGGTTAGAATACCTGCCCGGAAAGTGGGAGACCTGGGTTCGAGTCCCAGTCGTGTCGCTATTTTTCACACTTGTTATTCCATCGTAATATGAGTGAACGCAAATGCTGGCCGTTTCCACTATTCAAAGAGCGAAATACAATAACTTGTTCTAAATTTATCGTTCAGAACATTTTGTCGCTTATTACTTCGCAATTTTTAGGCTAGTTGTACCAGCCGTAGGTGTCTCCATTCCGCTTAATGCGCGCTATTTTTACACATTTAAAGCCAAGTTCCTATGGTACCTGACACAGCAGTTAATCGAGTGCTCCCCTTAAATCCTTCATTTACTCGATCAACATATATGTACACCTTGCAAACCGCCTATCGGTGTGTAAATGAGCGAAGCAGACGACAAAATGAAGACCGAGCAACCAATTATGAGTTTATACTTAGAGCATTAATCCAAAATATTCACTGTGAATCGTAAAAGTTTAAGTATTGCTATCTCTTTGTTTAAAGTTGAACATGAGTGGGTATTTGTTTTCAGCATGGTATGACATTATTATTCTTTAGATGCTGATAACATATAGTTATTCAATTGTAGCATATCAGATAAGAACATTAGGATTTACCTTGTGACACAAATTGCTGTTTAGTTATGCTTCTTGGAAATATCAGTAAAAATTCTTATTTCGGAAAATAATTAAATAAGCTATCTTTAAGCAATGAAAATTAATTAAGGTTCAACTAATTCGGTCGGGAGTGAAACAGAATATCTAAATTCGAGAGAAACCAACCAGCTCACAGTTGATAGTATTATGAGCGTATGAAAAGAACAGGTTTTCACCGTTGAATATTCATGAAATCACGCATTTGAGTAAAATTTCCAAGCAGCTTTTTTAATTATGTTAAAAATTAATGTTGAAAATTTGATTTGAAATAAATACACATTCCCATAGACTTGTTATGAATATAGTGTAGTACAATGGCGTTACATATTTCCAGCAATTTCTTCAAGAAAATAATATGTCGCCGTTGTTTTATCTTATGCATATCTTATTGTATTATCTAATGAAGAGGAAGAAACTCGTTCTAATTTACCGGCTCTCGAACATTCCAAAGGCTATTTTTATAGTATCGCGTGAGAGTCACGCTTTACGGTGCTAATAATTAATTATTACATATATACACAACATTACAAACATCTGCACATAGGACAACTTACCGTTCAATTCTAGAGAGTGCCTTTAATATCAAATATTTAGGAAATTTCGACATGTATTAGAATTTTACGCAATGCCATATTATAATAGTTTGTGGCGTATTGTTGTAGTTCGTATGGTGCATCTCTAATAAAAATAAAATAATGGAGCCATGGTCTAAGAAAGGTTGACCACCCCTAATATGTAGCACATATATATTGTGCTGACCCTAGTAGCTTTTCAAATTAAAAAAACTGGTATAATGTTAAAGAGTAATAAGTTACTCTTTCCAAATGATGATCGTTAATCTTAATTTTCATTTCAGTTTAAATTAACTTCCTCCGAATTGCGATGGTAAATCTGTAAGGAAACTTATCATCCATCAACAAGTGTGTTAATATGTATATTACAGCTTTTAAATATGTTAAGTTTTCTCCATAAGATGTTAAAATACCGAAAGATTATTCAGCAAATTGGCAAATACTCAAGGATACGTGATGAAACATCCATCTCAATAATCATCCCGATAATCAATTCCTGACGTATTGTAAGGAATGAAATCTTCATTAACTCTTGGGGCTTACTAATCGGCCATCATCACCAAGTAATGTTCACGTGAAGAAGACTTCATTACCCACGAGATATAGGCCATTAATTCCATAATGATGAAAAATATGATGCAGTCAATTTTTATTTAATCTGGATCGTTGATCAGTGCTTCAGCAATACGACTGCGCTGGGGTTGCATTAACTCGATTTTGATGTTGACAGTAATTGACTTAATATTCTGTTTTGACCCTCAAATCAAAAATTAAGAAGTCGATTATCATTACGCTAAACTTAACTAAAAAGGTTTAAGGACCTAGTCTTAAAAAAATTTTTTATTCGATAACGTCTTCATTTTCAGTGATAAATAACTCGCTAATACCTCACGATATTCCCTAAATGCAACTAAGTTCATTCTTGTTTCCTCTTCATTGACTTCTACGAGCAGTCTTCAACTGTTTTTGTAGTACTCTAGGACTCTTTTCTATTATTGCAATTCTTCCAACAAGTGATCTACCGCGCCCTTTGCATTCTAATATGTGATCTACCTCCCACAAAGATTCTCTAGCTAAGACCCAAAGCATAGCTTTTTTGGGTTGTTCTTTACTCTACTTTCCGTTGCTTGCTTATTTACGCTCTCCAATGATTAACCACTCAGATTTTGTGAGGACATCAACATGTAGCGAAGAAATAGCTGTCGTTTCCTTTTGTGAACATAATCCGTTGGATGATCCTGAGCGCTTTATTAACCAGGCTATTAAGATAGACAACTCAACTCATAATATGATTGCAGATCGCTGTAGGATAGTTATGGAAGTACACCTCTTACTCAGGAGAAGTACCCAATATTTATCTCTCAATCTATGTTTTGGCTGTGAAGCTATTCCTTCCGCCTGTTCACGGACTGTAGACGGCCATGGCAACGATCTTGGTCCAAAAATCCGTAAAGTCGCCTTCCTCTGATTTGGGCTAGAGCTCTTAATCGTAAGGCGTCTCCTCGGTCGCTTCGATATTCGATCGACGCCTTGCGAGGTCGGATTCGCCACCGAAAGACTGAGGCGCCGATATCGGTGACGGCGTATCCCCTCTCCACTCCAAAGTGCCTCCTCCTACGGGAGCGGCGGCGGCGGCATCCGTTGTGCCATGCGCCGAGGGGATCGATCTTCCGCTTACGGGACGTCACCCTGCACTAATACCAGAGCTGCGTGATTCTGTCATATAGAGATCAGGGTGTGGCAGATGTGGATAAACCAACTGCCGTGCAATATTCTTCCTCCTAAACATACTTGCTAATTTGGTTCCCTACTCTTCTTCGATTTGAAGAATTCTTGGTTATATAGGAAAAGACTGAATGGTATGGAAATTTTTTAACATTTCGGTCCAGCAGCCTCTCTTAATCTCTTCTCATCGCGTAAACCTTTTTTATGTCAATCAATCCAAAACTCATTCAATAGATCTATATTTATCAACATCTGTTTAGATTTTCTATACCAATAAGCTTATCTACCTAAACGAATGTTTCAATCTATCTTTTATAAGGTATTTCCTCACGGATAAATAAGCTAAAATGATATTGATTGTCAAACAAGAGTAATTTTAATGGACGACTTCATAACATTTTGGGTAAGCAACGCCTTATTATCTTTGAAAGTATTTTTGAAGAATATTTCTTTGCATAAGTTTTGAAGGGCTAATACGCCGGTTTGAAAATTTCAGCGGGGCTATGGTTGGACATACTTAATTGAAAGGAATTTGTTTGTGTGCGGCTGATATGTGCGAAATTATCTTAGCTGTCGAAGCACTTTAAACACTACTATTTTCTCTCAGTTACGAACTTCTGCGAATTTTTTCTTTCGAAATTTGTTTCAGTTCAGTTCTTGTGCATGCGTCGTAGCGCATTTTGTTGGGAGGAAATCCTTAATACAAAGATATAACTATATTGACCTCAATTTTAAGGTATAAATTCTATTCTTGTCTATCAATTTACTATTTTTATACTGAAAGCAATATTTACAGAATTCCTGTCATATTAATTTTATTATCTTCGTTCGAGGGAGTATTTATCTAGAAAAACCTATATTTTGATTCAGTTCCCTCTGAAAATCATTATTTTATTTAAAAATTATGTTGGTATATTAACGAGGTAAATTTCGCTATTATCAAACGTTTTATGGGTATTCAAGTTATTTTCAGACTAACATCCTAGAAATATATATAAATTATTTTATGCTACTCGTTCCTTTCGTTGTATTGCAANTAGACTCGGATAATCGAGGCTCTATTTAATTTATCTAGGCAATGTTATCGTTAGTTATACAACAAAAAGAAGACAGTTGCACTATCTTACGAATTTAAAGATGTCGGATAGCTCTAAATCTTTAGTAAATGTTGGTAGATATTTGCACTCGGATAGTGTTCGGATGATTTAATGAATTTGTTTCAAGTATTTCATTTGTGTATCTGTCCCAGTCAATAAAAATCTGGTTAGGAAAAGCTTAGATATCAAGGAAAATACTTCTTTTATCGCCATATGTTTTCTGCGAATTTAAATTAATCTGAATGAATACCCCAAACGTTTTATGGGTATTCAAGTTATTTTCAGACTAACATCCTAGAAATATATATAAATTATTTTATGCTACTCGTTCCTTTCGTTGTATTGCAACGTTAAATGAGGTATTTTTGAGAATTCCACTATTAAAAAAATATTTCTAATGGCACGTGCTGAATATCCTCTTATAATAATTAATGGAACGGTATGAATTCTCAAAGTTAAAGATCTTTTCATCTTGCAAGAATTCTTTTTCTTACAGAAAATTACCAATATCCACGCTTCACGTTTCTTTTTTTTTCGCTGTACTTTTAATTGCTTTGATGAATTCAGAACCCTTCCATTCCTCCCTTCATCCCAACCAAACATATCCCCCACTATCCCTAATTCCATTCGGCGAGTGTTCTCAATACGATGGATCGTCAATGATAATAAAAAATAATGTCTATAAAATAAAAACTAAAATCCGTCCGTCCGTCTCCCCCTCTATCTCAGAAACGTATTGATGTAGAGATATGAAAAATTGCATTGTGTTTCTACGAAATTGAAAGTCCCAAGAAAACTATTATCATAACTGAGAATGTTCAGATTCGAACCTAGGAGCACATAGTACGTTTTCTCACTACTTATTTTTATGCCTTGCAGTCTTCTTTCCTTTTAAAAAATTACATTAGAAATAATATTCCTATGAAATCGAGAAAAGTATCAAAAGAAAGGAAACTTATTTTAGATTCCTAATTTAGATGAGAAATAGGTTGAAAATTGCAAGAATTATGTTTATTATATTCGGTGTATAAGTAATAAGTGGACATTTTGTAAAATGTTGTTGTTTTGTAGTTCGTTGTGACCCCCTAGTCGACCAAGGCGATCTCATCCATAATCCCATCAAATGCATGGTTATTATAGGTCTACTTAGAATTGATGGTAGGAACTTATTACAGAATTTATGAACTGTAGGTAATTTTCTGAGGTTCCAGAACATGCCAAGTATGATGTACAAATTGCAAGGACAAAACTACGTAGGAATAGAAAATTTTTTTAACCCACCTGATTTTCCAAAGAATATTTTTATGTTGCTTTTCCGCGATTAATACGACGAAGAAAAATATACGGGAGAACAACGGATTTTAAACGCAAACGAAGTTTTATAACTGTTGGTTTTTGTAATTCTCACGAACTGCATAATGTTCAGCGAAATAGTGTTTAATTTTGCTAAATTCTTCTTATATTCTTAGCTTAAAATTCTATCCTGATTAGTATCTATAAAAAATAGGGCATGACTAAGTTGCGTTATCAGTTATAATAGACACAATTCAATTTACATTGAGTTCCATCATGCTTGAAGAGGGCGTTTACGATACCCCATATTCCATACAGTGCTTAATTTGTTATTCTACAAGAATACGCTTGGAATTTCTTGGAAAATTAGCGGTTGAAAGATAATAGTTTCTTTTATCACTAATTTTATGGCTAAAAGTTGAAAATCAAAAAATTTTTATGAATGTTGGTTTCATAGTTACAATAGACAAAATATTCCTTCATACATATAAATAGGAGAACATTAATTTGAAATTTATTCAGTACGAATAAAATCATCTATCGTTCACAAACATATAGTGGTATAAACCAATCGTGGTATACAATCTCCTCATGCTTGACGGGGTGTTTACTAGTTGATCAATACAATTGTCATCTAATTTCAACAACTGCAGAATATTAAGGAAGCCGGCTGCGATGGCGGAATGGTGAACATGCTAATTTTGTAACCGCAAGGCTCCTTGTTCGATTCCCGGATTTTCGGATTTACTTCGGTTTGGTGATGGTTGTAAGTGTTCATAAATAATGATAATTATTAAAATGGATATAATTGGCTAATTTCTGTTTCCGTTAAATAATTTGTTAATCTTATTGTTAACTCTGATAAATTTTGTAACACAAAACATAAGGACGGAGTGAAAATTATTTGGTAAACTCATGTCTGAATTGAAGATAGATCATTACCAACAATTTGAAATCAAATCCCAAAGCTTCTGATTTGAACTACTTAGTAGTTAAGATATCTCATTTCTATCATTCCGAAAACTAAAGTTTCAACTCCACAGTGTGTACCATATAATTTGTTTTCCTCGACTTGAATTTCTTTTCCTTAAACGGAAAGGAGAGGTTTATTATGGAGGTGAATTTTCGGTAATGGGGTCACGACAGAGTTTACTCCAGTTAAAGGAAGATAAGGATGCCGTTCCTTAGCAGCATCAGAAATGCTATGTTGTGATCTCTCCCTGCACAGCCGTGTTTAAAGAGTTGTTTGTGGGGCTAATAAGGAAATGGCGTTCAGACGAATTGCCGGAGAGAATTACAGGAAGAGTGAGAGAAACGTGTCCATTGCCCGCGAAGAGACATTATGATTCGCGGGAAACATTAGGCATTGCTAAGAGGGATAACCAGTGATTTTCAAGGAGCGACTACGCCACAGTCTGGCACGGTTAAGCTTTACAGAAGGATCTTAGTGCGCCATTCTTTTTTTTGAAACTCTAAATATTAACTTCACGACAGATAACTTTAACTTACGAGGAAACACCCCAACGGGAGTACTACAATTTTTGTGAAAATCTCACACTTTTAGGATTCAGTTACTGACACATTTTTATTCCGCTGTTAAACCCAAATGAGGTGCCAAAGGACCATTGAAATAAAGACATTGTGCATTTGTTCTGGTAAATACCATCTTTTCCTTGTTAATTAAGATTATTGTAACTACAGTAGGAGACAATGAAACTACGTATTTTTCCACAGAATATTCAATACAGGACCAGTTTTACAAGCGTGCTTGCATCTTCAGGCACAGAAAAATTCTACAGAAAGGTACAGAAAATGCAAGCACGCTTGTGAAATCGGTCTTGTATTCTGTGGAAAAGTACGAAGTTTCACTGTCTCTTATGATGTCTTTCCACCAAGTCTCGCCTTGCACATCGATTTTTATTAACTACAATAGATTCTCGATCATCCGAGTTAATGTGGTCCGGTGCCACCTCAGGTAATGAAAAGCTCCGATACTACGGAATGGTCGTTTTATACACTATTTTTATCGTTACTCGTTACTATTTTCATGTTTTGCCGTAGTACGATGTGAATTTACAATTAAAAAATTACTTTTACATAAAAATATATTTAGCGAAATATTTCTCTTTTCCTTCTAAATATATACGTCAATTTTCCAGTTATAGTTATCACTTCTTGTCTCTGTTAATCTCCAGTTTATGATGCCAACCTTTGCCCGTCTATACTGAACTGTCATGGTGCAGTTACAGCAAAAGTCATTTTAGCGGTGTGCTAGTACATACATATGAAAGTTAAAAGGGCAAATCACACAAATATTTACATCGGATAATACGGAAACTCGGTTACTCGGGACTCGGATAATCGAGGCTCTATTTAATTTATCTAGGCAATTTTATCGTTAGTTATACAACAAAAAGAAGACAGTTGCACTATCTTACGAATTTAAAGATGTCGGATAGCTCTAAATCTTTAGTAAATGTTGGTAGATATTTGCACTCGGATAGTGTTCGGATGATTTAATGAATTTGTTTCAAGTATTTCATCTGTGTATCTGTCCCAGTCAATAAAAATCTGGTTAGGAAAAGCTTAGATATCAAGGAAAATACTTCTTTTATATATTCGCCATATGTTTTCTGCAAATTTAAATTAATCTGAATGAAAACCCTAATTCCTGGTATTTATTTGAATAATTTCTCGATAAGATTCCGAAAAGGCATCAGTGGCATGCAGGAATAGCAATAGAATGATACATATTAACGAAAGACTGGAAGACCTACTCTGTAAAAAAATAAGCAAGCTTTCCATAGCGACCCAATTTATCAATTTTGCATTAAACAGCGACAGTAGTTACACCGTCTTTTTTGATGTTTAAAATAGAATATTTAGATGCCTCTATGCGAAAACAACTTGTAAGGCAGAATGTTTTAGACGTAAGTCATGAAAAGTTGAGTTACAGGCAGCAGCTTCGGTATTCCACCGTAAGATTAATCGCTCAATTAACTTTCGTCGAGAATACTGAATACCGGTAAGCAACATCTTCGGGCCTTTGTTTACTTGTGTTGACAGGTGTATACGCGTTTCGAGAATGTTCAGCCAATCGCTACTCTTCCCTTCTCCAATCCCTTCCTTTCTGTGTGACACGTTCCCCTCCCCAAAGTATCCTTGTTGCACCCTATCCTCAGCTAATGGAGAACACTAATTAGGTTAGGTCACTTCCTTTTCAATACGGGAAACTGGCAGCACCCCTCGTCGCTTCTTCACTTCATCCCCTCTTCTCTTCACCTATCCATCCTCCACCCATTTGTGCTCCTTAGAAAAGCTCTCCCCTTAAACTCCTATACCTTTCATTCGCTCTCTGTTCGAAAAATCAAGTCCAACCTTTGCGGCCATTTCATTTTCATAATCACTATTGCATGTTTTGTTCGAGTGAGTGAATTGGTCTAACAAGGGGATCTTACTCTTCGTGTAGCACGGATTCACTCGAGACTGTCAGGGTATGTTCCTTGCTCTAAAATAATGCACACGTGACCGACCGTTAATACGAATAGGCCTTTGTTTATGCAAACTTTGGATATGGAAGTAGGAAATAGACAACCACGCAACACAAGCACATTACTATGCAGATCGTAAAATTTTCCATGCACGAAAATATAATCTCCAGTTTTTTAACCAGTAACTTACTTTTTCGTCATTAGCCTTCAACTTCATACCTTCCAGACATTCCTTACCGTTTTCGTTACCATTTATTCAAATATGTTTAGTTGGAAACCCAGTTTCTATTATATACGTATAGAGAGTTCTCGGCTACATATTCATACATACAAATTCTCGGTTATACCACAAGCGTCATTGACTATCCCTATATCGTATGAGCCCCAACGAGAAACAACCAGGAAAAGTGGGATATCGATCCTAGCTATCATTGGTTCGATCTTAGAAGGTACAAAGTTTCTGATTTTCGGGACTCCTGGATAGCCAAGTGGGTTACGCGTTTGAGTTTATGAAAGCGGTCCCGGGTTCGATTCCCGGTGGGAGTACATGTGAGAAATGATCTAAGATATCGGAGCAATTTTAACAATACTACTACTACTTTCTGATTTTTCCTTCAGAATGGATTGTGTAGAAAAATTTTTCAAGTACTTCTCGGGACGACAGAGCGGAGGACACCAAACCTTTCTAACCGAGTTACGCGAAGAGTAAGGTCCTTTTGTAGGATACGTTAAAATCCCTGCGTTTACCGTTGAGGATAGATCGGTAAAACCCTAGCTAACAAAAGATAAAAAGAGATATATCTGCAAACTGTTTTCCTCGTTCTTTTAATAGTACGAATATATATAAAATGGAGATCGAAACTGAGATCGAAGTGTCACCATGAAGGAAGAGACTTATGATGTAATTTTTTGATGGTGTATGTCTTGTCCTGGCAGTGATAATATGATAACTACTGAGGTATGAGTGGTTCATATATGTCACTCCTTTCAAATACGATGAAAAGTGTGATACGTTAGTTCATTGTACTACATTCAAATGCACTTGTTTCACTGATAGCATTCATTGAGAAAATTGAGAAAAACAAACAACCGAACTCCTCATCTTAGGTAAGAAGTCTCCAAAGCTTTTGTTAGCTAATGGTGGAAGGGTTGAGGATCACACCGGCCTTCGGGCTGAATACTTAACAGACTGTTTATTGACACTTTGCAGAAATTTTGAATTGATCATAAATATCTTTATCATGAGTTAGAGGCATATATGTCTTTGTGTGCGGATACATTTGATATACTCCCTTGAAATTCTGATCGTTTTTCTGTAAAAGTATTAAAGAAATCTACTCGCTGAACTTTCGCAGGTGGTGATATGATTAGTTATTAATACGTTATCATTCAATGAAACGAAAGAAAAAATCGAAGTAATGAGCCTGAACTCATTGTGAAAATCGACAGTTAAAGAATTACCTTCTGGATTCATAATAGAGTATTGAATGCATGAACATACTTATATACTCCAACACTCGGGTTCTATGACGTAAAAAGGTGACCGTAGAATACAAAAAGTTATGAAGAGGTGACATTTTTGAATTTTTAACTGTTCTTTTCTTTCTTCATGATAGGAATCTAATCATTCTGATGAAAGTATCCTGGTCATTTGCAGATTGATCAGTGGGTGTGAAAGGCAGTCTCCAAGACCGCTGCTACTCAAAATGCAGAAAATGAGGTAATGTACACACCGGATCATAGTTTAATTATATTCATCTACATTAGTTATATGAGGATTTCTGTGCCTTACAATTCATAAATAAGAGTAATATTTACAGGTAGTCACCTAAACTTTGACGATACTCCTAATGATGAGGGTATTCTTCTTCAGCATGTGTATGATTTCATCTGGTTTAATACTTTCTTGTATTTTCACGGGACCAAAAATTCGGCATCACAATTCTATCTCTAAATTCAGTCCTATACGAAGTGGAAATTTAGCACGAAGAGAATTACATTTCGAAATGTATGCCACGAAAAGTTTTAACCGTTTCCATGAAAGAATAACCAGAAAGTCATTTTCAACGGGAAGAATATTTGAAACACCTCATATTCAGGATAAATCATATTAGCGGGAGAAGATAAACGCGGAGCGTGAAATTCGACCTTTTGGTTAACAGTGATCTTTTTACGGGAATTTTAGGGTGAGTACGAAAGATAACTTCGAGAAAATATATGACTCCAAAAGTCCGCCAGTGGTTTAATTTATCGCGATTCCGTTTCGATAACTCGCAGAGTTAGCAAAAAATCTCGCCTAATAACGCTTTGGTTCGTGAGAAACGATCGCATCTTCCACGATCAAAGCCACGAGCGTAAAATAGGTCGAAAACTAGCTTCAGTATCTCCCTTGCGATGGACTTGACCGAATTGGTAACTCCTCGAGGGTACATTATAATTAAGCAATCAAGTTCCGCTTTCCTTTCGGAATCATCCCCCTCCAAAATGAGGCCTTTATTGTACGCGGGATTATTATTGCTACGATTCCCTCGCCGCAAATCTTGCACGTCATCTCCGGGGCTCATTAAATGAGAGCGGACGTGCGGATGTGTTGCCCTTAGCACGAGGATGCTTTCAGCACGCGACTCGCTCCGCGGAGCCCTTAAACGGTGGATAACAATCCTCCCGTTTATCTCGGGAACTATCTCCCACTCTCCGGTTTCACGCCGCTCCCTTATCTCCTCCTCCAGCGGAGGCTTACCCTCTTCTCATTACGTAAAACAAGAGGCGTTAAAAGGTGTCGCAATTCCCCCACCCTCACCGCCTTTCTTACATTTTTATAGTCACCCTCCTAAATCTCCGCGGCGAGGAATATGGGGCGTGCGGGGCGATCAACAAACAGTGACGCCAGCCTCCATTGTCCTTGAATCAATAAGAGTTTGTCGCCGCGGTGGGATGCGGAGCGGATGACCTTTGACCTCGCTCGAAGCGCGGTATCATCGCCTCGTGGGTAATACCTTGGCGTCGCCCCTTCTTAAATCTCTGGGACCGTCACTTAAATGGTTCGTCCCCTCTCCCGTCGCGCACGCCCGTTTATCCTCATATTCTTGGAACAATGGAGTGAGAGGGTCTTAACGTCTTTCCTTTCTGAACAAGGACGGGTTTTCTTCAGGGAAAGGTTTATTTCTACACGAACTAGATATCAATTATGCGACATTAAAAGTAGGTTAGTTGACTCGTAACAAATTTAATTGTTAGTGAATTCAAGAAATTCTTTCAACGTATCCAAGAATTCTCCCTCAATGAGGGACTTACCGAATTAGAAGTTACGAAGTTGCTTCCTTTTATTTTGAAGAAATTAAGATATTACTCCGTTTTTGTCCTTTACTACGACTCCCTGCATAGAAATTAATTAAACGGAATACAACATCTTAATTAATAATTTGGTTTTCTAGCTGTAAAGCTTTCGTAATTCGTTATCAGTTAAATGCAAAAATACAAAACAAATATATTTCTAAAGGAAAGGACAAGCAAGTCCCCCAACTGCACGGTTAACTCCTTATTTAAGTCGTCAACTCGGACGAAAGAAGTGATATCTGAATGTATACCAGTGACGCCATAGGATAATCAAAAGATTATTAAGTGAAATACCCAGGTGGAAACTATAAAGGCACCTAATGTTCGTTTTTATCGACTGAAAGCCTTTAATCTGCGATGAAAATTTTAATTTATTATTAAAATCAAATGAAAACAGTCT